>JAJMHK010000006.1:758263-770253 GCA_030566005.1 Yamadazyma tammaniensis | reverse complement strand
AATATAATGCAGTTGGAGTTTCCTTTTTGGGTGCAAATTATCGTGAAACATCTCACAACACTCTTTAGCAATATCAGTCATATTCAACAGTCCTTTATACATTTGCCAATGACTGTTGAAGTGAATCCACATCACAATTCAACTTGAATGACAACCTGATTCATCCTAGGAGAAACAAGAAAGAACAAATTGGATGAGATAATGAAAGATTTTTTTAACATTTTTAGAAGTGTCACTTCAGGGTCAGACAGTTTTAAACTTATAGATTATCACCTGTTCATAAACGATAATGACATAAGCTATAAGCAATGAAAAATACTGTCATCAACCCACCATTCTTTAAAGGTGAGCAGCTCCAAATCATAGATGATGGGAGCTTTGAACGTCTATATGTTTTTATTTTTGATCGATTACGTGCAAGAAAGACATGTTCTCAACATCGATATTAGTGGCAATGAATTGGAGTGAATTGACTAATCTCGAGCCTCATTATGAAGTATCATCAAATGAAACTTCGTCCAACCCATTTCCATTTAACGAAAAAAGAAGAACACAAAGACCATAAGGAGTTGCTCAGCCATTAGCTGTCTCAATACGGTCTCTCTGTTGTCTTATTAAGATACTTCATACCGCTTCGTATTGTCAAATAACAATCTGCGATTCGCTCTTATTTTAAAATATTTTTAGCTTAATTATTCGAGTTGCCTATTTGGGTGCAAATTACGAAATATTAAAAAATAATTTTACCACTTGAAATATGATATATCTTGAAAATAGATACATCAGCGACTCAGAATAAAAGGGGCTGCTTCGTTCCAAAATATTTTCAAAGATCAATAACAATGCCTCCAGTGAACTCGTATGAAGAATCAGGATTGAATCATGTCAGACTTTCTCCTTCAATCAAAAACAAGACGAAACAAAAAGTGTTACACAAAATTGTAAGGAACTTGTTTAATGTCCTCAAAGATGCCACCTCGAACTCAGATGGCTTCAAGCTTATAGATTATCGCCAATTTGTAAGCGATAAGCAACCAAAGGCAGAGGCTGTCATTAACACGTTATTCTTCAACGGTGATCAGCTCCAAATCATAGATCATGAGGGATTTGAAAGTTTATATGCTTATATTTTTAGTCGCTTAGAAGAAATAAAGATGAATGAAATAAAGGTATTTTCGTTTTTTTCGTCATTGCCTTCAATTGCTTACGACTTGAGTAAATTTGCAAATGCTCTGATACGCTGTAAAGCAGCAAAGAATGATCTTTTGCTCAGTATAATTCCATGGACTGACATTAAAATTCTTGGATCCATTCAAAACGATGAAATCGAAATGAGTATCAATGATTTTTGCAATAAAAATCTCAGCTACAGCAACATTCCAAGGTTATTTAAATCCCTTCTTCTTAGTTATCAAGAACCATATGATGTATCAGAGGATACTACCACAAGTCTACTCATTTTTTTTTTGAATAGAGTGCAAAATTTCTTTGGAAGTGTTATTGGTAAAACTGCACAGTTTGTTAAAAAAAATTCTACAATAAATTATTCGGATATATTTGAAAAGGTGTCAACCAGTAAACTAACAATAAATGTTCAGCCTGATCGTGTATTATTAGTTGATGGAAAGCCAACAATGGCGGGAGAGATTAAATCCTTTCCGATGTTCAATTTTCCAAATATTCCATCAGATTCAAATCTTAAGGATTTTTTTTCAGAAAAGGGTCCCGGAAGTCAATTATTGGAATATATGATAGGGTTAGGTCTTTTTTATGGGTTTATAAGTGATTCTCATTACATTGTACTTGTTCGAATTCTAAAGGATTCATTAGAGGAATACAATGCAGGTAATCCAGGAAGAAAAACGATGCCTCTCGAAATCACAGTATATGATTGTCATAGTTCAAGCCCATCCTTTTTACAAGCTTTCATATACTTTATGAAAGAATCTTTTGAGACATATCAAGACTCAAATGGTTCGAATCAGATAATTGAAAAAATTGGTAAGTATAAAGAGGTTGTTAACCATGGTCCAAGTAAGCCACTTGTTTCTTCTTCAAGGGGTCCTGCTACTTCTTCTAACCCTGATAATAACAGGAATAGTCCAAATCAACCACTTGATTCATCCCCACAAGGCCCCGCCCCCTCTTCCAAAGCTGATGATAGCAGCGACGTTCCTAGTCGTCCTAGGAAAAGACAAAAATATGATGAAACCAACGATGTTGCTTACACAGACCCGTCCAGTTACTTAGATGTGAACTCTTCTCAAACCAAACCGAATAGCATCAGGATCACTTCTGAAGATGATATAGTTGAACTACAGGTTGGAAGAGAATATAACTCAGTGGTTTTGAAAATGAAGGCACAAGTAATGAAAGATTTCATTGAGGATAAAAATATTAAAGATCAAGATGAAATTGTGGTCAAGATTTTTGATGCTAAATATCAACGATTAACCTTCAAGCAGAATATTTCACAGTTTTATTCCCTGGAACGAAAGGCGATTAACAAACTTTTGGATAATACTATGTACAATAGTATCTATGTAAGACATAGGGAAGGTACAATCGCTTATCCGAGGGAAGGACATGCTACCATTAGAGGGAAGTTCATCATTTCTAAGTATATTGAAAGATCTCCATTGCCTAAAACTGATGAAATCTTTGAGCAATTAAAACAACAGTTGGATGTAATTCACGAACAGCAAATTGATCATCTGGATATTTGCTTGAGAAATATCTTATATGATAGCAATGCAGGAACTCCTTATATATTTGATTTTGGCCATTGTCAGAAAAGAACCAACTCAAATGACAATGACTATAAAGAGTTGCTCAAATTATTTGAAAAATAACTTGATTTGCAGCCACTAGAAAAACCATATTCTTCCAGCAAATGAGATACCAAAATTTGCCAATTCAAACTACAACTATTGGATATCTTGGAGAACAGATTGAAAGCTTATAAGGGTTTATTTACTTAGCTACTAATGATAATTGATAATAGAATTTCAAGTGTTCATTTTATTAACTATTTATTCTCTCGTAACGGTGATTTTTGACTTCTTATTCTTCTTCTTTCCCTTTATTTTCATATCTTCTTCTCCATCAATTTCATATTCCAGATCAATATCTTCAAGCTTCAGTGGATCTAATCTTCTCTTCATAGTATCAGCGTTTTCTATAGTTTCTGGACAAACAGCAACACAATTTAATCTTTCTCCACTTTCATACACAGCTACTTGATCATTAACATCAAGATCCCATACAACTATTTTTCCATCTGAAGATACATACACTAAATAAGCAGTAGAAGATTCTTCCGGATGATGATAAAATGCTGAATCTTTTATACGAGTAGTATGGCCTAGGAAACTTATCTCAGGTTTATTACTACCTTTAACTAATTCTTCTATGTTATGGAATTCAATCAATCTATTACCAAAACCAACAACCAAATATTGTTTATCTTTAAGTTCCAATGCTTTCATACACATCAAAATAGTTTTAAAATCAAATTTTATTTAAAATCATTGCATTTTCAGTTTCATAAATGAAAATTTTATTTAAAAATACTACAATGAAATGATTTCCTGAAGATGTCCAACTAACAAGTTCTGGTTGTTGTCCAAGACTATCTTTTCCCTTTATTTTCAAACAGCGGCTTTTTTAGCAGTCATCAAATTCCATAAACGAATAGTTTGATCTTTAGAAACAAATAGCCACTTTACCAGAAGGATGGATATCTAAATCATTTACTTTATCTTGATGACCTTTTAATATAGCAAAAGTTTCCCAATATTTAATACGCTATATAACAATTTTACCATAATCTGATCCTGATAATAACCATTTCCCGGATTTTTCACTGGTTGTAGATGATTCACTGGGAAACCGTAATGTAAAGCGTACCTAATTCTTTAGAAATCATACCCGTTTCTAATTAGCCGCATTCCTGTATGAAATTCTCAAATTTCACCTCTCATACTTGATTCGAGAATCATAGAACTATGGGCTTTTTAGATATTAAGAATGCTCTCAAAAAGATTGATAAGTCATTGAATAAAGATCAAGAAGATTCTCCGAAAAAGGAATATTCAAGACCAAAAGCTGAATTACCTCAAAGTCCGGTTCAATTGCCCCAAAAAGGTGATATTTTTGCTAATCCTATTGCTACTTGTGAACCACCTTCTTTGTTTAAAAGGACAGAACATAACCAACCACCAGTGGGATGCAACTGTGATACCCCTATACAAACCAATAATTTTTATAACAATTTGAGTTTGGAAGATCAAACATTCCCAGTATGGACTCAGCCTTATTCACTTTGGTTGACTAAAGACCCAGGACAACCTTCTGGTATGGCTTTCAATCATACAGAAAAATGCCAAAGAGTCTTTGGACCAGAACCAGGGGCCCATCCTGCTCAATTCTACTTCAATCCTCCTAAAATTAAATCCTTGATATTTAGCGGTGAGAATTTTAATGATAATAACGTGAGATTGGCTTTGGGAAACCATGGGAAGATGTCGGTTACTTCAAAGGTAGTTGTCAATAATGATACCAATTCTAATATAACAATCCCTTTGGTTCAAGGTATGGGTTTTTTAACTGCTGTTTACAATAATATTAGACCAATCATTGCCTCGCAGGTTGGTGTTCAATCTTTCCAAAAAGTAGGAACCATTGGCAAAGTTACTAAATATAAAGTCCAATTGTTCAATCAGGTAGTTTGGTCCATGTATGTTAATGACAATTCTTTAGACTTTAAGTTGGTGAATGGTGGATTAGAGGGAAATAAAGTCGCTAATGGCAGTGTAATTCAATTCTGTCGTGGTGATTCAAAACATTATGATGATGCAGCTGGATTATACGCTACTTCAGTGACTTTAGGTGGTAAAGTAACTTCAAAAGATGGAAAAAGTTGCCAATATAGTTTCCACTATAATACTGAAGGATCTTCGAAGTCAGGAAAGACTATTGTATGGGCATTCCCTCATCACCAAGAAGCTGTTATAGGTGATGTGAAAAAATCATGCACAGGATTAGAATTGGATTCAACTACAAAAGGTGTTATGCAAGCCTATGCTACTAACGATTTGATAATGGAAGAAACTAATTTACCTATTGAAATTAATTGGGATCCTTGGTCATCAGTTTCAACATTTAAGGGAAAGCCAGAGTATAGTAATGAAGCGTTGGATCTTATAAAAGAAATTGCCAAGCAAGAAGTGGAACAGGATATAGTTGGAATGTGTAACATAGACTCGATGTACACTTCAGGAAAAGTACTTGATAAATTTGCTTACATTGGTTACGTGTGCCATTTTATATTAAAAGATGATGAATTAACTAAAAAGGTTTTTTCTAGAGTAACCAAAGCTTTAGAAATCTTTTCATGTAATCATCAAAAATTCCCCTTAGTGTATGATACTACTTGGAAAGGGTTAATTTCATCAGCAGAACCTGGAGCAGATTTTGGGAATTCCAATTATAATGATCACCACTTCCATTATGGATATCATATTCATGCCATAGCTTTGGTGGCCCATATAGATGAATCTTTTAATCAAGGTCAATGGTTTAAATCTTCCAATATTCGTGATTACGCCACTACGTTATTAAGAGATGTTGCCAATCCTTCCACTGAAGATAAATACTTTCCTCAATCTAGATCTTTTGATTGGTTCCATGGCCACTCTTTTGCACATGGTATTTTTGCATCTGGTGATGGAAAAGATGAAGAATCTTCATCTGAAGATTATCATTTTGCTTATGGAATGAAACTTTATGCAAAAATAATTGGTGATGCTGACATGGAACATAGATCCAATTTAATGCTTGCAATAATGAGAAGGTCTATGAATATGTACATGCTTTTCAGTGACGATAATAAAGTTCAACCAAAAGAATTCATTGCAAATAAAGTTGCAGGAATTACCTTTGAAAATAAGGTAGATTTTTCAACTTATTTTGGTAGAGGTACTATTGCAAATGAATGGATTCATGGAATCCATATGTTGCCTATCACACCAATCTCATCATATATTAGATTGGAAAAATTCGTTAGTGAAGAATGGCAACAAATTTTGCTGCCTATTATTGATAAGATCCCTGATGGATGGAAAGGTATATTAATGTTAAACTTGGCATTATTTGATCCTAAATCATCTTGGAAATGGTTTGCAAGAAAAGATTGGAATGATGCTCAAATAGATAATGGGATGTCTCGTACCTGGTCTTTAGCCTACATTGCTGGAGTAGGTGGCAGTAATTAAAATCATGTCACTCTAATAGAAATTTAAAATCTAAATATCACATTTTGAATTATACTCTAAAAGTCAATATCGGATTAGCCTTTAATTGGAATAAACCGAGTTGTTCGCGCGAAAGATAAACTGAGCGGCTGTTGTTAAAACAATAGCGGCTCTTTTTTAGCTTAAGGTCATTAAAGAAAGTTAGAAATTATTATTAATTGTACATTATATATATATATATCACTTTTAAAATAAATTATCGAAATAAGATTGTCAACGAGAATTAAAAAAATATCCACAGAAATGAATTAAAGACGCTTAAATCATAAAGGTAAATAACAAACCAATAGTGGCAATAAAAGAAAATGGCTTGAAGGAAGAAGCTGAACCTTCGGCAGGAGCAACAGATGGAGAAGAACTTGGAGAAGAACCTGGACCAGAACTTTGAGTGGTTAAGGTTGAAACAGGAGCAACAGTACCAGTTGGAGCAGCAGCACCAGTTCCAGTAGGAGCAACAGCACCAGTACCGGTTGGAGCAGCGGCACCAGTTCCAGTAGGAGCGGCAGCACCAGTAGAAGTTAATGGACAGTAAGTGGTGTAGGTAGTACTGT
Source organism: Yamadazyma tammaniensis (assembly GCA_030566005.1). NCBI lineage: Eukaryota > Fungi > Ascomycota > Pichiomycetes > Serinales > Debaryomycetaceae > Yamadazyma > Yamadazyma tammaniensis. The sequence goes on along the minus strand of JAJMHK010000006.1, from coordinate 763,388 downwards.
CGTTAATAACAGTGGTTAAACCAGTAACAGTTGGAGTACCACTAATAGTGACGGTGGTAGAAGCAATGGCTTGAGAACTTGGTAATGGACAGTAAGTGGTGTAGGTGGTCTTTTCTTCAGTAACAGTAGTAACTCCGGTAGTAACTGGTACACTAGAACATTTGTTTTCAGAACATGAAGTAATGGTGACAACAGTAGTCTTAATATCAGTGACAGTAGGAGTAGTGAGAGTGGATTCGGTGATGATGTTGGTTTCAGTAGTTAATTCACCATCTGGTAAGGTAGTAACAACAACTTCTTCAATACCAGTAACATCATTACCGGCAGAATCAGTAGTGTGGAATCCAGTAGTGTAATCAGTACATTCTGGACAGTCACCATCGAAAAGATCGGTAGTAGTAGTCAAATCACCTTCAGAATCAGTGGTAATAATAACAATACCGCTAACACTTTCTGGGTTTCCAGCAGAATCAGTAGTTTCAAAGGTAGTTGGATATTCAGTACATTCTGGACATCCGAGAATATCGGTAGTGGTAGTTAAGTCACCTTCGGAATCAGTGGTGATGATAACAATACCAGTTTCAGTTTCTGGGTTACCGTTTGAATCAGTAGTTTCGAAAGTAGTAGTGTATTCGGTACATTCTGGGCATCCGAGAATATCGGTAGTGGTAGTTAAGTCACCTTCGGAATCAGTGGTGATGATAACAATACCAGTTTCAGTTTCTGGGTTACCGTTTGAATCAGTAGTTTCGAAAGTAGTAGTGTATTCGGTACATTCTGGGCATCCGAGAATATCGGTAGTGGTAGTTAAGTCACCTTCGGAATCAGTGGTGATGATAACAATACCAGTTTCAGTTTCTGGGTTTCCAGCAGAATCAGTAGTTTCAAAGGTGGTGGTGTATTCGGTACAACCTGGACAAGCATCACTTGATGAGGCAGCTTCACTTGATGATTCAGCAGATGAAGATGCGGCTTCACTAGAAGAGGATGATTCAGCAGCAGATGAGGATTCTTCAGCAGAAGAAGAAGCAGCTTCACTTGATGATGAGGATTCTTCACTTGATGAGGATTCTTCACTTGATGAGGATTCTTCACTTGATGAGGACTCTTCAGCAGAGGAAGATGATTCTTCACTGGATGAAGATTCTTCAGAAGAAGCTTCACTAGAAGATGATTCTTCAGCAGAGGATGATGATGATTCTTCACTTGATGAAGAAGATTCTTCGGAAGAAGAACTTGAAGAACTAGATTCACCAAGAGGAGGTTCTGGGAATGGAAGACACAGACATCCATCTGGAACAGCACTGTCTGGAGCAGGACCGTTGTAAACGATAGCATTGTTAATTGGTAAAGTTAAACCTAAATCTCCGAAAGTAGAAGAAGTTTGTTCGAATAAAGACTCATCATAACCTTCACCAATGACGAAATTGGTAGTAGATTGTAATGGTGGAATACCAGTAGTTAAAGTCAAAGTATCACCAGAGTAAGCAAATGAAACAATGGTAATAGAAAGACCAATAACGTTACCACCACCGAAACCAGCAACAGTAAAAGATTGGTCGGAAGACAAAACATCAGCTCTGACACTGGAATCTGGGGAACTTAAGTAGAATGTTTGAGTGGAATCAACACCATTGGTAACATCTAAGACGGATGAACCGAACCAAACGTTAGAGTCAGGTCCAATGTTGAAACAACCACTTCCGTGAATTTCAGTAGATTGATGGTAAACTTGGTTAATCAAACAGATAGTACCATCGTTTGTAATATCACCAGTACCAACAGTAAGAACTTGACCTAACACGACCTCACCAGAACTTCTGGTGTTCAATTGGTATACCATTAAACCTTCATTGGTCCAATCTTGAGCAAGAACGGTCATGACAGGAGTTCCAGTAGAACCGTCACCACCAAACCACATGTTACCAGTGTTGTGGAATTCCCCGGTTTGTAAAGTGTAACTTGGAGGTAATAAAGTTTGAGAAGCATTGAAAGCCCAATCACCACTATTATCAATAGATCCAGCAAGATTAATGATAGAAACGGTCAATCCAATTAATGAATTGTCAGTTGTAATATAGAATTCACCTTGATTGTTGAAGTTACCAGTGAAGGCACTTAAGGTGTTGTCAACGATAGACCAATAAACACCTGAAGCGATTGAGTAATCACCAGTATCGAGTTCAAGAGCACCACGATCAACTCTACTTTCAGTAATATCTTCAGCAAAAGCGAATGACAAAGCTCCAGCAAGAGTTAATAATGTTTTAAGTAACTTCATGTTTGAGCTGATGGATAATTAAACTGGAAGGAACCAGCCAATTTATATTCTTTGACTTCATTGAATATTCCAGATCTCGCAGCACCAAATTACCAATGCACAATGTCTTAAACAATAAGCATTTTTTCCCAACTCCGTTTTCATACCAAAGATTACTGCATTTGGACAGTTTTCAAGGCAGCCTTTGTTAAAGTCGTTTCTAATTGCTCCTCATCATAATGCTTTAATTGTTCGTGAATAATGACACCTCTCTCATCCGTACACTGGTCCATTTCTCCAAACCAATATGGACATCCGTATAATCGTAAACCTTAAATTCCCGCCAATGTTTACGAAAGAAAACTCGAAAACTCGAAAACTCGTTTCAGGACACGAAAGGGTCTTTGTTTAGATCGACATTCAGTTCCATTTTGGTCCCTTGACGTTCCGTATTTGCTGTTGCTTATTCCATATTAGGAAAAATTAATTATTTTTTACCCAACTTTCTTTCAACATGGCCAAAATTCAATAATAGAATAATTTTTGGGTAATTTTTCACTAAATGCAGGCACACCAGCATCGATATGAAAAAATAACTAGAATAGCCAAAAAATATTTTCAATGATGAACAAAACCAGTCTTTAAAGTCGTCAATTGTATTATTACTTTTGTTGGTTTCAGTTTGCTTTATTCATTAGACTATTAAACTATACCCATGCCCTCTGCCTCTTTCCAGTGCCACATTCCGCACGTTCAGTAATTTTGGCCTAATTAGCAGGAAATAATTGACGATATTTCAGCACCATTGTTTTCGCAACAATAAAGAAAAAAGGTTATTGTTAAATTCCGTATTTATTGGGCAACCTTTAATAACTTGGCAACATTGTAGCAGTATTATCCTTCTCTTTAAAACTGATATTTCATGCAGATGATAAGCTAATTTCATCTTTCGATATCTTGGTCGAATCTTGCAGTGAGATTCCTTGTAAATATTCAAAACCACTCAGGGAATGTAAATCGTAAAACGAAACACGGAGAAAAGTTATCGTATCGCGGGCGCTTAAAGATGCATATGACTGTAATATCCAACAAATTTATTGGCGTTTGAGTAGTAACAGGCAACTACAAAAGTTAGATCTATAGATTAATCAGATTGCATTGCCAAGTTTGCAGAATTTCAGATATTAAATTTTTGAAGCACAGTCTAAACTAACAAAGCAAGATTGAATTAAGATATTTTGTAAACAGAAAGCTATAATTAAAACTGAAAATTAGAATGTTTATTGAAAAACTGGTATTATAGAACTAAAATACAAAACGACCGAAAATATATGTAAAAATAAGTCGAATAAAGTTAACCGTGACGAAATAAAATAAGTCGAAAATAAAAACCTAGACCATCATCAATAACATACCGACGATGGCGACCACTGGTAAGGGTTTGTTAGAGAAGGCAGCACCTTCCTCAACAGGGGTATAAACACCAGTGGCACTTGAAACAGCACTTGAGACAGAACTGGATAAAACAGAAACAAGTGTGCTTGATGGGGTATTATTAGTAGCTGGAGTTCCGGTTATGACAGTGTTTTGTGTCGCACTTGGAATTTCAGTTACAGCAGCATTTTGAGTTGCAGCTGGTGCCACTACATTTCCACTTTGAGCAGTATTTTGAGTTGCAGCTGGTGCAACAAGACTTCCAGTTTGAGCTGCATTCTCAGCTCCCTGCTTAGGATTAGAAGGGTTTTCGGGAGACCCTTCGTTGATTGCATCAGGTGCAGCAGAATTTCCGCTTTGAGAAGCATTCTCAGTTCCCTTCTTAGGATTAGAGGGGTTTTCGGAAGACCCTTCAGTGTTAGCTGTTGGGGACAATGTATTGGCAGTGTTAACTGGTGTGGAATTTTCCACTTTAGGGGATGATGTTTGGGTTTTTTCTGGTAATGGACAGTATGTAGTATAACTAGTGGTTTCGTCAACAACTGTAGTGACTCCAGTAGTTACTTCTACAGTGGAACATTGGTCATTTGAACAAGAAGTGACAGTGGCAACAGTTGTAGAAACTTCTTCCTCAGTAGTTGTTTCTGGTAATGGACAGTATGTTGTGTAGCTGGTAGTTTCATCATTGACAGTAGTAACACCAGTCGTTACTGGAACCTCGCTGCATTGGTTGGAGGAACAAGAAGTAACAGTAATAACGGTTGTAGAAACATCAGTAGCAGTAGTAACACCAGCAGCCTTAATTTCAGTCGTTACAGCTCCGTCATCATTGGTAGTTACCACCAAGTTAGCTGGATAAGTAGTTACTGAACCATCAGGTAAAGTTGAAGTAACTTCGGTTGTTGCTTCAGAAACTGGTTCTGTTGAAGTGATTGTTTCTCCATTAGCGTCTGTGCTAACGATTACATGGCCAGTTTCAGTAGTTGGGTCACCGTTGGAATCGGTGGTGGTAATGGTAGTGTCATACTCTTCATGGCCATTAACACTGGTAACAGTTATCAAATCTCCATTGGAATCGGTAGTTACATCAACAACACCTGCTTCAACGGTTGGATTTCCTTCGCTATCTTGAGTGCTGATAGAAGTAGTGTAATCAGTTCCAGAAGTAATTGTGGTAGCATCACCATTTGAGTTGGTACTAACAATGATAGCTGCTGCCAATCTGAATTGTCTACCATTTGCTCCAGTTGATGTAACGGTGGTAGAATATTCCGTGCATTCGGTGCATTCGCTTGATTCAGCTGAAGAAGTAATCAGACTTTCTTCACTTGATGAACTTTCTTCGGATGAAGCTGAGTTTTCTTCACTTGATGAGCTTTCTTCACTTGATGAACTTTCTTCAGAAGAAGCTGAGCTTTCTTCACTTGATGA
>JAJMHK010000006.1:600000-758180 GCA_030566005.1 Yamadazyma tammaniensis | reverse complement strand
TGAACTTTCTTCAGAAGAAGCTGAGCTTTCTTCACTTGATGAGCTTTCTTCACTTGATGAACTTTCTTCACTTGATGATGCCTCTTCACTGTCGGTAGAATCATCACCCGCAAGTTGTTGTAAATTGATTCCGAGTCCATTTCCTAATTCTTCAATAATTCCTGTAGACGATGTAACGCTTTCAGTAGAACTGGTCAGACTTTCATCAGAAGTGATAGAAGATTCTTCAGAAATAGTAGAAGACTCTTCAGAAGTAGCAGAACTTTCTTCGGAAACAGCAGAACTTTCTTCGGAAACAACAGAAGATTCCTCGGAGGTAGCAGAACTTTCATCAGAAACTGCAGAACTTTCTTCGGAAACAACAGAAGATTCCTCGGAGGTAGCAGAACTTTCTTCGGAGGTAGCAGAACTTTCTTCGGAAACAGCAGAACTTTCTTCGGAAACAACAGAAGATTCCTCGGAGGTAGCAGAACTTTCATCAGAAACTGCAGAACTTTCTTCGGAAACAACAGAAGATTCCTCGGAGGTAGCAGAACTTTCTTCGGAGGTAGCAGAACTTTCTTCGGAAACAGCAGAACTTTCTTCGGAAACAACAGAAGATTCCTCGGAGGTAGCAGAACTTTCATCAGAAACTGCAGAACTTTCTTCGGAAACAACAGAAGATTCCTCGGAGGTAGCAGAACTTTCTTCGGAAACAGCAGAAGATTCTTCGGAAGTAGCAGAAGATTCCTCGGAAACAGCAGAAGATTCCTCAGAAACAGTGGAATATTCTTCGGAGGCAGAAGATTCGTCAGGGGTAGTCAGACTTGTTTCACTAGTAGCATCTTCTCCTCCAAGAATATTATTCAAGGCACCAAAGCCCTGTCCCAATCCAGGCAACACGTCTGATGATGTTTGAACTTCACTAGTAATAGAACTTTCTTCAGAAGCTGCAGAAGTTGCTTCATCACTAACTACTGAACTTACATCGGAAGTAGCAGAAGCTTCTTCAGAAACAATAGAACTTTCTGAGGATACAGCAGAGGAATCTTGAGATTCGATTGAAGACTCCTCAGAAGTGACAGAAGCTTCCTCAGATGCGGCGGAACTTTCTTCACTACCTGCGGCTGAACTTGCGTCAGAAATAGCAGAAGCCTCTTCAGAAACGACAGAACTTTCTTGAGACAGAAGAGAACTTCCTTCAATAGCACCAGAGCTTACATCAGAAACTGCCGATGACTCTTCAGAGACATAAGAAGCTTCATCTGATGCAGCAGAACTTTCTTCGTTGCTTGCTGCGGAACTTTCTTCGGAAACAGCAGAACTTTCATCTGACGTAACAGAAGACTCTTCGGACGCACCAGAACTTTCCTCGGAAGTAACAGAACTTTCTTGAGATGCGGCAGAACTTTCTTCAGTAGAGACCAGACTAGTAGCAGAGTCTTCTCCTCCAAGAATGTTGTTCAAACCAGCACCAAGACCTTGTCCTAATCCTGGTAATCCTTGAGTTGAGGTTTGATCAACGCTAGCAACAGAACTTTCATCAGAAATAGCAGAGCTTTCAACTGGAGCAGCAGAAGTTTCATCGGAGGTAACAGAAGCTTCATCAGAAATAGCAGAGCTTTCATCAGAAGTAATAGAAGCTTCATCAGAAATAGCAGAGCTTTCATCAGAAGTAATAGAAGCTTCGTCAGAAGTAGAAGAACCATCATCGGAAATAACAGAAGCTGCATCAGAAATAGCAGAACTTTCTTCAGGAGCAATCAGGCTCTCTTCACTAGCAGTAACTGAACCATCATTACTCTCTGTTCCTATGACACTAGTAGTTGCGGTTATGCTTCCATCTGAATCGGTAGAAGGGTCTACAACTCCTGTGTTAGTTGCAACACCATCGGATTGGCTAGTTGTATAGGTAGTAGTGTAGGTAGTACAATCCAAACAACTGGTACTAACATCAGATGTAGAACTAGTTACTCCAGAACCATCAGTAGAAGAAGCAACGACTTGAGCTATAAGCAAACGGTAAAATCTTCCAGCATAGCTGGTAGTACTAGTAGAAGTAGTACTTATTTCTGATTGACCTAAAGATAAAGAACTAGATGTGGTGATCAGATTTGCTTCACTGCTAAGAGCTGAGTCTGCTGGAACGCTAGTAACTGAGCTTTCAGAAATTGCGGAGTTTTCATCACTGCTTGTAGGGAATGCACTTTCATCACTGCTTGCAGGGAATGCACTTTCGTCAGCTACAGACAGAATTTCTTGAGCACTAGAACCAGAACCTTCTCCTCCAAGAATGTTATTTAATCCAGCACCAAGGCCATGGCCTAATCCTGGTAATCCTTGAGTTGAGGTTTGAGCAGGACTGGAAATAGAACTTTCTCCAGAAGGAATTGCACCACTAGGAGCAGCATCACTAGAAACACCAGATGGAATTGAACCAGATGGAATGGCACCAGATGGAGCAACACCAGAAGGAATTTCTCCAGATGGAGCAGCACCAGAAGGAATTGAACCAGAAGGAATTGAACCAGATGGAGCAGCACCAGATGGAGCAGCACCAGAAGGAATTTCTCCAGAAGGAACAGCACCAGAAGGAACAGCACCAGAAGGAACAGCACCAGAAGGAACTTCTCCAGAAGGAATTGAACCAGATGGTGTAGCACCAGAAGGAATTGAACCAGAAGGAATTGGACCAGATGGGATTTCACCGGATGGAGCAGCACCAGAAGGAATTGAACCAGAAGGAGCTTCTCCCGATGGAATAGCACCAGGAGCACCAAGTCCCCCTGATGGAATACCTGTTGGAATACCTGTTGGAATACCTGTTGGAATACCTGTTGGAATACCTGTTGGAATTTCTCCAGATGGAATACCAGGTCCAGAAGGAATTGGACCAGATGGAGCAACACCAGAAGGAATTTCTCCAGAAGGAACAGCACCGGATGGAATTTCACCAGATGGAGCAGCACCGGATGGAATTTCACCAGATGGAGCAGCACAAGAAGGAACACCCGATGAGGCAGTACTTCCACCTCCAAAAATATTTCCAATTGCTCCAAGTCCTTGACCTAATCCAGGTGTTTGTGCGGCTGTGAAAACAGAACCGATCAAACTTTCAGAAGGGTTAGATACGCTTGGAGCATCACCAGTTGGAACGTCTGTTGGTGCTGGGTTACCATTAGCATCAGTAGGAACTGGTTTTCCATCAGTATCAGTTGGTTTACCATCAGAATCAGTACCGTATGGTCTTCCGTTAACATCGGTAGGAAGAGGTTTACCATTAGATCCAGTAGGTCTTCCACTACCATCAGTACCATATGGATGTCCATTGGCATCATAAGGAATTGGATAAGCATGTCCATTCACATCAGTAGGAAGAGGATGTCCATAAGAATCAGTAGGTCTACCGTTGGAATCAGTACCGTATGGTTTTCCATCAGTATCAGTAGGAATTGGACCATTGGACCCACCTGAAATAGATCCAGAAGGTTGACCATTTGGACCATTTGGAATTGGAACACCGAAAGGACCAGAAGGTACAGCAGTTGGGATTCCAGAAGGAGCATCTCCAGTAGGAACACCGTTAGGAGCACCTGGGGCACCAAGGCCACCACCTGGGAAGCCAGTTGGAACACCTGAAGGGAAACCTGAAGGAGTATTTGGAGCACCTGGAGCACCTGGAGCACCTGGGAATCCAGTTGGAACACCTGATGGGAATCCACCATTTGGAAAACCTGGAGCACCTGGAGCACCTGGGAAGCCAGTTGGAATTCCTGATGGGCTACCATTGGCATCAGTAGGAACTGGTTTTCCATTAGCATCAGTTGGTCTTCCTTGAGAATCAGTACCATAAGAATGACCATTAGCATCAGTAGGAATTGATCCGGGCTGTCCAGTAGCAGAACTTTGTCCATCAGTTGGAGAATTGTTTCCTCCAAAGAAGTTACCCCAAGCACCAAGGCCAAATCTAGCACCAGCTGCTGATGATGAAGGCGAGTCTCCCGAAGGAGCAGGACTGCCATTGACATCAGTAGGAACTGGTTTTCCATCAGTATCAGTTGGTTTACCATCAGAATCAGTACCGTATGGTCTTCCGTTAACATCGGTAGGAAGAGGTTTACCATTAGATCCAGTAGGTCTTCCACTACCATCAGTACCATATGGATGTCCATTGGCATCATAAGGAATTGGATAAGCATGTCCATTCACATCAGTAGGAAGAGGATGTCCATAAGAATCAGTAGGTCTACCGTTGGAATCAGTACCGTATGGTTTTCCATCAGTATCAGTAGGAATTGGACCGTTTGGACCATTTGGACCATATGGAATTGGAACACCGAAAGGACCAGAAGGTACAGCAGTTGGGATTCCAGAAGGTGCATCTCCAGTAGGAACACCGTTAGGAGCACCAGATGGGAATCCTGAAGGTGCGTTTGGAGAACCTGGAGCACCTGGAGCACCTGGGAAGTGAGTTGGAACACCATTTGGAGCACCTGGGAAACCACCATGTGGAGCACCAGATGGGAAACTTGAAGGATTGTGTGAAGCTCCTGGAGCACCAGCACCACCAGTTGGAATATCTGTTGGTGCTGGGTTACCATTAGCATCAGTAGGAACTGGTTTTCCATCAGTATCAGTTGGTTTACCATCAGAATCAGTACCGTATGGTCTTCCGTTAACATCGGTAGGAAGAGGTTTACCATTAGATCCAGTAGGTCTTCCACTACCATCAGTACCATATGGGTGACCATGAACATCATTAGGAATAGGATATGCGTGTCCATTTTGACCAGTAGGAGCAGGTTTTCCATCAGCATCTGTTGGTTTTCCGTTGGAATCAGTACCGTATGGTTTTCCATCACCATCAGTAGGAGCTGAACCTGGTTGCTCAGTACCAGAACTTTGGGCAGAACTGCTTCCTCCCAAATGAATACCTAAAGCACCAAGACCTTGTCCAAATCCACCAGTAGGTGCAGAAGATGAAGGAGACGATCCAGAGGGATGGCCATTACCACCAGCAGGTTCACCATTACCTCCAGAAGGATGATCATTATCTCCAGAAGGATTTGGGAAGCCATTTTCACCAGTAGGAATTGGTTTTCCATTAGAATCAGTTGGTCTTCCATTGGAATCAGTACCATATGGGTGACCATGAACATCATTAGGAATAGGATATGCGTGTCCATTTTGACCAGTAGGAGCAGGTCTTCCATCAGCACCAGTTGGTTTTCCATTAGAATCAGTACCGTATGGTTTTCCATCACTATCAGTAGGAACCGGGTGTCCGTTAGAATCTGGTTTACCATCATGACCATCAGGACCATCATGACCATCAGGACCATCATGACCATCAGGACCATCATGACCATCAGGACCATCATGACCATCAGGACCATCATGACCATCAGGACCATCATGACCATCAGGACCATCATGACCATCAGGACCATTGTTTCCATTTGGACCTTGATGTCCAAAATCTGATGGGACAGCAGGAATTCCATTACTATTAGTTGGACCGAAAGGACGACTATTACCATCAGCTTGACCAAGCAAATGACCTTGTCCATCAGTTGGAACAGCAGGGACACCATTACCTCCACCTGGAACTGTGGCGTGACCATTATTACCAGTTAAACCAGATGGGAATCCAGAAGAACCAGTTGGATGGCCGTTACCACCAGCAGGGTTTGGAATTCCATTTTCACCAGTAGGAATAGGTTTCCCATCAGCATCGGTAGGTAATCCGTTAGAATCAGTACCATAAGGATGACCATTAGCATCAGTGGGAATTGGGCCATCTGGAGCAGGATGTTCACCGGAAGCAATACTACTGACTGGAGAGTCTTTGCCTCTGAAAAAGTTACCAATACCACCAAAACCAAATCCTCCAGAGGATTTAGTTGCAGTTTGACTTTCAGCATTATCAGTTGGTTTTGGACCATTACCACCAATTGGTGCAGCAGCACTAATAGGAACAGGGTTAGCATTACCACCAGTTGGAAATCCATTAGAATCAGGACCATCTGGGATTCCATTACCAGATGGTTTTAAGTCTCCACCAAAAGTATCATCGCCGGCGTTGTGACCATTGGTTGGACCAGCTGGAGTAGCACCTGAATCTTTAGATTTAGTTCCAGTAGCAGAATCACTTTGTGAAGAAGATTTATCGTAATCAATACCAGGCACTTGAGGGAATCCTTCACAGGCACGACACTTAGAAGGTGCGCTGTTAGGAGCATTTGCTTTATAAGTAACAGCACCTTGCAGACTACCCTTTGATGATGTTTTTTGGAACCCTTTTGAATCATAACCTTTTCCAATAACAAATTCGACTTTTGAGTTTCCACTACTCAAAGTTAAAGTGTCATCATCGTAAGAAAAGGAATCAACACCATCAGAAAGACCAATAGTATTACCGTTACCAAATCCTGCAACGGTATATTTCAGGCTTGAACCATCAGCTATAAGACTAGCATCAGATGAAGCTAAAAAGAATGTTTGCTTATCAGCAGTATTATCAACATAAACATCAGATGAATCGATTACGAAACAACCGGAACCATCAATTTGAGTAGTTTGATGATATTGTTCATTGATTAAGCAAATAGTACCGTCATTATTTATGTTACCCGCGCTTCCTTGAGCCGCACCTAAGTTTACATTTCCAGAACCTCTTTTATTCAAACGAAATACAATTAAACCTTCGTTATTCCAATCACTGGAATCAATGGCTGAAGTAGCTGAATTAGAACCATCTGCACCAAACCACATTTTACCAGTATTGTGGAATGAACCTGGCGATAATGAATATTTACCACTACCACCACGGGAAGAATTAAAAGCCCAAGAACCCGAGTTTTCAAGGGAGCCGCCATTCAAACTAACTGACAATCCCGATTTGTCATTAGTTATGTAGAATGAACCTTCATTATTAATGGAACCACCAAAAGAAGGACTTTGGTCCCCGACTATTGACCAATAAACTCCTTGATGAATATGGTAATCATTGTTGCCATAATCTTTAGAACCACGTTGAATTGTATCATGAGTTATATCTTCAGCAGACACTACTGTAATTGAAGCAGTGAGAACTGCTAATAATGTAGGTAACTTCATGATTCACAGATTGATTTTCTTGGGAATTGACTCCCTATATTTATAAGATCCCACTCCTAACCGTTAAAGCATAAACACAGATTTCAAGTTGTTCAGATCGGAAAGAATATCCTTGGACACAATAGGGAAACTAATTGTACAAACATTGGGAATTAATTAGAAATGAAGCCCCGACGATCTAATGAAATAAATCCTTACCAAATTGGAAAGGAAAACAGGATCATTCTGCCAATATGCTCATAATCGGTAATGATGGAGGTAAGTTCCAACAATAACACAATGAGTAAATTGATCTTTTTAGACAATAAAGGGATCTGCCATAGGTTTGCTATGTAAACAAAGCTAAAGGTTCCCAACCCCAGTAAGTGAATAGTTAATCTCGTATATACTGTTTATATGAAGAGCTGCATATTCGCGAGTTTCCTTGCATGAAATAGTGAAACATGCAATGAAGATTGCGCTTTCTTTTAGTAGTTATTTCAGGTTGGTTTTGATCAAATTCTCATTAGTTTTAGATTGATAGGGTCTTTACGATGGTTATTTAACTCCCTATCTGCACATATTCGACATCCTCACATAATTTTACAGTATTTTCTCACTAAATAGTAATTAAATATTAAAACCCCAAATCTCAAATGTGAGTAATAAGATTTTTTAGGTAATATCTAAATTTCAATTAATCAATTTAATCACCATTGTATTAGCCTGACAAAAAGAATATCGGGAGAATAGACAATCCTTATTGTTAATCTAAAGTGATATGGTTCGAATTCTCTGCAATGTGGTTCGCATCCTCAGCGATGTGGTTTGGAATGGTTTGTAGCTTCCCCAAAAAGGTAGTTAACTAAACCCGCGCATTCATTGGAATAGGCATAGACACACCTCATGTCAATGCTGCTAACCAACAATACATGAAATGTGGTTGTGGCACGTCCAGGGGTACTATACATTCGAACTTTAAGGCCCATTTAGTAATGGCTTAAACTAAATGCGGAAGTGTGCATCTCTTGAATAATGCACCCTATTACCGCATTAAGGTAAACAAAGGGTTTTACAAACACTAATGACTTACTCATAAACATTGCGCAGCGCATCTAACAAAGAATGTAATTCATTAAACTGAAATTTTGTTTGTAAATAAAGGATCAATTAGACGAGTTATTCGGTTCCATAGTCTCGAGGAATTCTCTCTTGTTTGAATATTCCCCCATTGATCGAGGCAATATTCAACGGATCTCCACCGTTTGCTTTTGTTCATACAGCAAACGAGCAATTGCCAAGCTAGAGCAAATTAAATTATGATGGCGCAAAAAATCCACTATAAATTTAACTAGTAATTTTAGTAAATCTAAGTGAAATTACATCCATTGTTTAGAAAATGAGTAGAGTTTTAATTGCAGTGACTAGTTATAACCAACCATTCTATGAAGATGGTTCCAGAACTGGATTGTTCGCTACTGAAGCAATTCACCCTTTTGAAGTCTTCAAAGCTAAAGGCTATGAAGTTGACTTTGTTTCTGAAACTGGTACTTTTGGCTATGATGAGCACTCCTTAACTGAGGATTTCCTAAAAGGGGATGACGCTGCAGTCATTAATGATCCTCATTCGGAATTTAATTTGTCGATCAATAAAATTAAAGCCGCTAAGGACATCACCCCTGGAGATTATTCCATTTTATTTGCTGCAGGTGGTCATGGAACTGTTTTTGATTTCCCTGAAGCTCATAGCCTTGTAAGAGCTGCTGAATATATTTATAATCAAGGTGGGGTTCTCGCTGCTGTTTGTCATGGTCCTGCAATCTTTGCAACTATTAAGGACCCTAAGACAAATGAACCCTTAATTCAAGGTAAAAACATTACGGGATTTACAGATGAAGGTGAAATTATCCTTAAGGTCGACCAAAATTTAAACAAATATAAGTTGGAGACAATTAAAGATATTGCTGAGAGAACTGGTGCCAACTTTAAAGAACCAGTGGGTCCTTGGGACGAGTACGTAGTAACTGACGGTAGAATTATTACAGGGGTTAACCCTGCGTCTGCAGCAGCAACTGCGAGATCAGCGATCGCAGCTTCTTCTAAATAGGTAAATCAGTAAGATCTACGTGAATCAAATCAGATTTTCGCTATACAGATCTCTTTTAACTTTAAGTTTAACTTTAAATAAACATGGCAAACAATAATGATAATGTTGCAAATATCGATACAGATTTGGTGGAGGCAGAACCTTCAGCAATGACTGGAGCTGAAGGAGAAGCACTTCCACTAGCTTTAGGTGCTTCACTGCCAGCAGCTTCTGCTGGGGCTCCAGTATCTGCTGCTGCCGCTGCCTGAGTTGGAACTGCTTCACCACTTCCTTTTGGTACTGCTGCTTCTGTACTGGCTTCTGATGCTGCCTGTGTTGGAGCGCCACTTTCCGCTGCTTCTGCTTGAGCTCCCTGTGGAGTAGTGGCTGCTGGTGCTACAGTTCCTGGGGCTGAAGCTAGTGTTTCTTGAGTTCCTACTGGATCCCCTTCTGTAGTTTCTTGCTGAATGCTTGGTGCAGTGTTAGTTGCAGTTTGTTGACATTTTGTCTCGGTGCAAGTAACAACATTAGTTGTACCTTCAGTTAAAGTTGTAGGAGTATTAGTGTCAACTAGTGCTGCTGGTGTTCTACTGCTAGCAATTATAGGACTAGAAGTGCTAACAACATCAGATGCAGACGATGGGGTACTAACGATTTCAGGTTCAGATGATGGAGATTCAATTGGGGAAGTCGCTGAAGTTGATTGAACTGGAGTGGTAGCAGGCACCGAAGAATTGGTATAAATTGGAGAACTAGAAGGAACAATTTCTGAACTAATTGATTCCAGACTTTCTGAAGTAACCGAAACTTCGCTGGACACTTCGGTATCACTTGAGACAACGATATCAGAACTAAGTGTTTCTGAGCTAGAAAATAAATCTGTTGAAGATAACAAGTCACTTGACGAAGGAATCAAGCTTGAGCTTGCTTCTGTTGGTGGATCAGGAACTTTTTCACAAGCTGGACATGTGGAAGGTCTTTCAGTATTTACCGGAGCACCGTTATATTTAATACCTCCGTTGACAACTTTACCAATACCAGTTCCATAATCTGGAGTGATCTTTTCGAACTTAGATTCATCGTATCCAGTACCAATATTGAATTCGAAAGTAGTCAAAGTATTTGAAAGAGTCAATTTCCCGTCATTAGAATAAGAATAAGAAACAATTGGAACACCCAAACCTATAACATTGTCATTACCAAAACCTACAACATTATAAGATTGGTCTTTACCCCAAGTATCAGCTTTGATTAATCCATCATCAGCAGTGAATATCAAAGTTTGTCTCTCATCAACCTCATACAAGGTGTATGCTAACCATACAGTGGATTGACTACCAATATCAATACAACCTTGTCCATTAATTGAATTGGCTTGTCTATAAGCCATTTTTTCCAAACAGATTGCACCATCATTTTGTATACTTTGTAAATCCCAACCTAAGTTTACCCATCCACCAGATCTATAATCTTGGTAGAAATGAAGCAAACCTTCATTGTGCCAATCAACAGAAGTAATAGCCATTGTTGGAACACCGGCATCACCAGCGCCTGCAAACCAAATCTTACCAGTGTTATGGAACTTAGAAGCTTTACAATTATAAAATGGAGTAATAGTTGTCTTTCTTGAATCTAACGAAACAATTCCATCAACGATGAATTCATTATGGATACCACCTAACCACACTTCTAAACCACAAAATTTGTCTTGAGCGCTAATGTACAATTCGCCATCTACTTTTAAGTCGCCGATGAATTTAGTGACTGAATTATCGATAATAGACCAGTAGACACCTTCATTTATAGTAGTGGATCCCCATTCGACTTGAAATTTTCCTCTTGTAATAGTATCAGAAGTAATTTCTTCAGTCAAAGCTCTGGCCAAAATAGCTAAGCCAGGTAATATAGAAGTAAATTTCATTTTTAAACGAGTAGCAATTATATGATTCTAATGAAAAAAGAAGAAGATTCTTCCCTTATTTTATAGTTGATTATTTAGTTGAATTATCGTGTATTTCCGAGTCAAACCGCTAAGGCTGCAAGAGAACTAAAGTTTTTAATTTACGTGTAGCATTGTTCTTGTTCTACATACATGTTGCAGTAGTTTATAATTGTGCATTTGCGTAAGTTTCGTTCTAAAAAAGGTTAAAACGTTAGTATCGTGGGAGCCTTTTCCATTATATTCCTGCAGTTGCTGCAAATCTTCGGCGTTCCTAAAGCATCATTACGATCTGCGCGTGTGTCCCAAAACAGTTAAATTACATCTTGTTTGGACAACATTTTAACTATTTCGAAATCAACCCTCTTGACCATAACCAACTTTAATAAGTATTAAAGTTTTTTAAATATGCAACAAAAGTTAAAATCGAGTGATTTAACTTACTTATAAGTATCAACTTCATATATTTATGCTGCATTAGACTACATTAATACAGATGCATCATCTTTATTCATGCAAGCAGGACACTCCTCACGAGTCCCTAACAGAATTGGGGTACATCAGTGCCCTTTTGCATAAATAGTTTAATTAGACGACAGCAGTTTAGCCTCTTTGGGACAATACCTTACTTTTTTCAGATTCCAAAATTGTTCAAAATATTTATTGTGGGTTAGAACACGTCCCATGATTCAGAATTAGAAGTTAATAGTTGTGGAAGTCTGAATCGACTCAATCAACACAAATTTATCCTAAATATATCGCAACTTTTTAAAAAGTATCGTCCTCATACGTCTCTTCCCAAAAAGGCAAGATCTCCTTTTTCCGCTATTCCTCCGTGCTTGGCCCCCACATTTGTTCGATGCAATCAAATATAAAACATGAAGTTTGTGGAGTATTTTTTCAACTATGACTGATTCTGTAGAAGATGTCTTAAGTCAATTGACTACAGATGAAAAGATATTGCTCCTAAGCGGAATTGATAACTGGCATACTTATCCAATTCCTAGGCTAGGCTTACCTAAATTACGTTGTACTGACGGTCCCAACGGTGTTAGAGGAACCAAAGCATTCAATGGTACAGCTGCTGCATGTTTCCCTTGTGGAACTGCCATGGCTTCCTCATTTAATAAAGAATTGTTGTTTGAAGCAGGAAAGTTGATGGGAATTGAAGCTAAACATAAAAGTGCTCATATCATCTTAGGACCGACTACCAATATGCAAAGAGGGCCTTTGGGTGGTAGAGGATTTGAAAGTTTTAGTGAAGATCCTTATTTGGCTGGTTTGAGTTCTTCTGCAATCATTAATGGTATTCAAAGTGAAAAGGTAGCTGCTACTATCAAGCATTATGTCTGTAATGATTTGGAAAATGAACGTAAAGCTTCAGATTCTATTTTGACTGAAAGAAATTTAAGAGAGATCTATTTGGAACCTTTCAGATTAGCTGTGAAATATTCTAATCCAATTTGCTTTATGACATCTTATAATAAAGTTAACGGTGATAGGGTTTCTCAAAGTAAAAAATTATTAAAAACAATTCTTCGTGAAGAATGGGGTTGGGATGGTGTCGTTATGAGTGATTGGCACGGTTTATATACCTCTAAAACTGCTTTGGAAAATGGTTTGGATTTAGAAATGCCAGGTCCAACTTACTATAGGGCAGTTGCTCCTGTTAAACACATGGTAGATTCAAGAGAGTTAAATGCTGAAGATTTAGATGATAGAGCAAGAAATATGCTTGATTTAATAGCTTATGGAAAAGAATCTGGAATCCCTGAAAACGGAAAAGAAGATGAGTTGAATAATACCAAAACAACATCTGATCTTTTAAAAAAAATCGCCTCTGAAACAATTGTATTATTAAAAAATAATGATGATATTTTACCGTTGAAGAAAGATGAAAAGATTGCTGTCATCGGACCGAATGCCAAAATTTGCACCTTCAGTGGCGGTGGATCTGCCTTCTTAAGACCATATTATGTTACTACTCCTTACGATGCAATTAGTGCAAAATTGAATTACAAACCTAAGTACACCCCAGGGTGTTATGCATTTAAAACAACCCCTTCCTTAGCTACTCAATTAATAAATCCATTCACTGGAAAAACTGGATATAATATGAAATTTTACTTAAACCCTGTGGGATCTTCTGATAGAAAACAATTTGATGAATTGAACTTGGATCAATTCTATATTTTCTTGCAAGACTATAGAAATGCAGCTCTTAAGGATGACTTGTATTATATTGACATCGAAGGAGACTTCTTTGCAGAAGAAACTGCTGATTATACATTTGGTTGTACAGTGTTGGGAACAGCATTGTTGTATGTTGATGGCAAACTAGTTGTAGATAATAAAACTCACCAGACAAAAGGAAACTCATTCTTCAATTCAGGAAGTACAGAGAAGACTAACGAAATCCATTTGGAAGGAGGTAAAAGTTATAGGGTAAAAGTTGAGTTTGGCTCCCGTCCTACCTTCAGTGCTCCAGATGCTAAAGTTGTTGATTTTGGAGGTGGTGGTGGTCTCTACTTCGGTGTTGCAAAAAAAATTGATCCCGAGGAAGAAATTCAACATGCAGCAAAAGTTGCTAAAGAATCCGACAAAGTTATCTTATCAATAGGTTTAAGTCATGAATGGGAAAGTGAAGGTTATGACCGTAGTGATATGAGTTTACCTTTACTTACAAATAAGTTGGTGGAAGCTGTATTAGAAGCAAACCCTAAAACAGTTATTGTAAATCAATCAGGAACTCCTGTAGAATTTCCATGGTTGGATAAGGCTAAGTGTTTGGTACAAGCTTGGTACGGAGGTAACGAAGCTGGAAATTCAATAGCTGATGTTCTTTTTGGAGATCATAATCCAAGTGGAAAGTTGGCGTTAACATTCCCTAAAAAGTTAAAGGACAATCCAACCTATTTACACTTTAAAACTGATCGAGGACGTGTTTTTTACGGCGAAGATATCTTTATGGGATATAGGTACTATGAAAAGATGGAGAGAGAAGTTGCTTTTCCCTTTGGTCATGGCTTATCTTACACAAATTTCGAATATTCCAATTTAGAGGTTTCAGGTGACGAAAAGACTGATAAACTTAAAGCTATTGTCACAGTTAAAAATGTAGGACGAGTCGATGGTAGCGAAGTTGTTCAATTATATACAAGTCATCCAGATTCCACTACTTCGAAATCTATAAAAGAATTAAAAGGATTTGAAAAAGTTTATATTAAAGCTGGAGAACTGGCTAAAATCAATTTTGATCTTTCATTGAAAGATTCTCTCTCGTTCTTCGATGAATATTACAACAAGTGGCATTTGGAAACTGGAAAGTATGAAATTCAAGTGGGAAAATCTAGTGCCGAGATTGAAGAGACTGTATCGATTGAAATCACTAAATCCAAACTATGGAAAGGTTTATAATTATTTTATTTATATTTTTTTCTTACTCTATTTCAGTAGTATTAATCGTCTGGGTCGAAAAATGAAGGTTTAAATTAAAATAAAAAAAATTTTAATAAAATTCATATTGACTTGAAATCTAAAAAAGAAGTTATTAATATAAGTTGTAAAATTCACAAATCTAAAAATTTAATATTTTCTAAAAAAAAAAAAAAAATGTAAACATTATATAAAAGGTTCCAAAGGCATCAAAGGTACTATTAGAACGACTATGTGGACTTTTATTAGTTAAAAAAAAATCACAGTAACTAAATTCGATTGATTTAGTTTTTTTTGGGTAATATTGTGGTTAATATAATACCGCAAAAGATTAATTGAGGCGTTCCGTTTCTCTTCAGCTAACATAAATGCTACCTCTTCAAGAGTTTACTTCAACAGTATCGCTTCTTTTAAATTAAACTTGTTAAAGTTTTTGCATCATAAGTTTGTTATCTCGCAAAAATTTGTCTCATCACTAAGTGAAAAATTAACCACATCATTACAGTTATAATTTTTATAAGTAGATTGCAATTTTAACACTATAAAGCCATGGGAGAATTACCTAATTTAGCATCTGAAGCTGTATTGAAGCAATCAGTTCCAGTACCAGATGATTTTGTAGAAGTAAAAGGAATTGATTATTCTAAAGATTCCGCTTATGATATGTCTGCTACCAATATAGTTGATTCCATGAAAACTATGGGATTTCAAGCATCTTCAGTTGGACAAGCTTGTGACATCATCAACAAGATGAGGCAATGGAGAGGAAAGCACAAGAGTGAATTAGAAGAACATGAAATTAAAGGTGAATTTGATAATAAAGGATTCCAAAAATCAACCATCTTTTTAGGATATACTTCAAATTTGATTAGTAGCGGATTAAGAGATACTTTAAGATATCTTGTTCAACATAAAATGGTTAGTGCTATAGTATCAACCGCAGGTGGAATTGAAGAAGATATAATAAAGTGCTTAGCTCCTACATATTTAGGGGAATTTAGTTTACCTGGTAAAGGATTAAGAGACCAAGGAATGAATAGAATTGGAAACTTATTGGTACCCAATGATAATTATTGTAAATTTGAAGAATGGATGGTTCCAATCTTAGATAAAATGTTAGATGAACAAGAAGAAGCTGCCAAAAGTCCAGATTTTTTGGAAAATGGATCTCCAATGTTAACCCCATCTAAATTTATTGACAGAATTGGAAAAGAAATCAATGATGAATCTTCAGTATTGTACTGGGCTCACAAAAATCAAATCCCTGTATTTTGCCCAGCATTAACAGATGGATCCATAGGTGATATGCTTTTTTTCCACACCTTCAAAGCTAGTCCAAAGCAATTAAGATTAGATATAGTAGCCGACATTAGAAGAATCAATTCACTTTCTATGGAAGCTAATCATGCTGGTATGGTTATTCTTGGAGGAGGATTAATTAAACATCATATTTGTAACGCTTGTTTGATGAGAAACGGAGCTGATTATGCTGTTTATATAAATACCGGACAAGAATTCGATGGTTCCGATGCTGGAGCCAGACCTGATGAAGCTATATCGTGGGGAAAAATTAAAGCTGATGCTAAACAGGTGAAAGTATATGCTGATGCCACTGTTGTGTTCCCATTAATTGTGGCTGCAACTTTCGCCTCCGAAAGACCTCAATAGAAGACCTTAAAGGCACTAATAAACGATTATATATAGGATAGATAGGAATAAATATGAGCGAAAAGTGTGCGATAACCAATTAGATAAACCAGCACGAGAGCCACATGAATAAAGTGAAAGTTTGACAGAAAAACTAAACTAATTATCCATTCGTTATGACTGAAATTGATCAAATGGTTGAAGCATTGAGGACTACTTTGTCTACTTTAGAAAATTCTAGAAAGACAAAGTCTCAAGCTTCTAATACCTTATCTAAAGCTGATACTTCTGACTATAAAGCATTATCTCAAGAATACCTTGAATTTACCTATGAAAACCCTACAATTTACCATGTAACTAAGACAATTGCACATCAATTGACAACTGCTGGATTTACTTACGTCGCCGAAAAGGAATCTTGGAAGAGTTTGACTCCTGGTAAGTACTTTAGTACCAGAAATGGGAGCTCACTTGTGGCTTTTATTGTAGGTAAAGATTGGACTCCTGAAAAAGGTGCTGGTATCATTGGTTCCCATATTGATTCTTTGACTGTTCTCTTGAAGCCAAATTCCACCAAAGCTAAAGTTGATGGATATGAATTGCTTGGAGTTGCACCTTATGCGGGTGGGTTATCTGACCTTTGGTGGGACAGAGATTTAGGAATTGGTGGTAGATTACTTGTCAAACAAGAAGGTAAAGTTGAAAATGTATTAGTTGATTCATCTCCACATCCAATTGCTCATATCCCTACTTTAGCTCCACATTTTGGTGCACCTTCTCAGGGTCCATTTAATCAAGAAACTCAAGCTGTTCCGGTTATTGGATTCTCCACAGAAGAAGAAGAACCAGCTACTCCTGAAGAAAAGTCAAGTCCTTTATACGGAAAGCATTCTTTAAGTTTGTTGAGATATTTAGCAAAATTAGCCAATGTTGAAGTTAAAGATATCTTCCAAGCTGACTTACAATTATTTGACGTTCAAAAAGGTTCTTTCGGTGGATTGAATGAAGAATTCATTTTTGCTCCAAGAATTGACGATAGAATCTGTTCATTCTCAGCTTATAAGTCATTGATTGAAGCTGAAGTGAAAGATGATTCATTTGCAATAGTTGGTTTGTTTGACAATGAAGAAATTGGATCTGCTACTAGAGCAGGTATTAAAGGAGGTTTAATTGAATCAACCATTTCTAGAGTCTTGGCTGCTGATTATTTTAACAAATCAAGTCAGGAGGATTTGAGATTAGTCTATGCAAACTCAATTATCTTATCTGCTGACGTTAACCATTTGTTTAATCCTAACTTTGCTTCAGTTTATTTAGAAAACCATAAACCTATTCCTAATAAAGGTATAAGTTTAGCGTTTGATCCAAATGGACATTTTGCTACTGATTCAACTGGTGTAGCATTGATAGAAGAATTGGCTAGACTTAATGATGATAAATTGCAATATTTCCAAATAAGAAACGATTCAAGATCAGGTAGTTCAATTGGTCCTTCTATTTCTTTGCAAACTGGTGCTAGAACTATTGATTTAGGTATTGCTCAATTATCGATGCATTCTATTAGAGCGACTGCAGGTTCAAAAGATATTGGTTTAGCTGTGAAATTCTTCAAAGGTTTTTTCAAGAATTGGAGATCTACTTACGATCATTACACAAATTTGTAAAAAAGTTGAAGACATTTAAAGCTTCTGAGAAGTTGTTTGATTTTTTTAAAAAAGCTGGTAGTTAATATAAAACATATGTTTCCGATGAATGTCTTAAATTCATCTTTACGACTTAAATTGTACCAAATCTCTTTAGTTTTCAAAAAATATTTTGAAGTCAAACTAACTATTTTGAGTTTCACACGACACGCGATTTTCTGACAACGGAGTCATCAACTTAGAGTAAACGAGACTATAGAAAGTGAAGCTCTTGCATAGCATTGCATCGCAATAATGGGTTTGTAGAGTACATTGCCAAGTCAATTGATTTGGTTATTTATTTGCAATATTGATTTTTTACTAACGTTTTTTAGCGCCCAAGAAAATGACACTTCAAGAGTTCTTTACGGATGAGAGTATGTATTACTATGCATGATATTGATAAAACTGATTTCTAAATCTTATTATTCAGTTATAAATAAACAATCACATTTAGATCACTCAAATTAATTTATTACACGTATAAATTTCGATACAAAGTTACTATAAAAAAATATAAAATCGTGAAGAAGTTTAGAAATCCGACAATTGGCATAATCAATTATGAAGTTAATTTATTCAATTGAGGTTATTGATGATTCTAAATGAAATCATTAATCTTGGAATAGCATTTATACTAACTTTTAGCGCTCGGCGGATCATGGGCTGACGATGATATAGACTTATCGTCTATATCTGTGCCTATTGAGAAGTACAAGCATTCTGATATATATCATCCTGAATTTGATAGATTTAGTGGAAACAGGTTTCAGCAAAATTTTGATAATGGTCCTCCGTATATTGTAAAATTATTGAACTTACCAGTTTCAGCTAGTGAAGATTTTATTCAAGATCTTTTTAATAGCAGATACACATCCTATAGTAAAGCAAAAATTGCAGTTGATCCCACGACTGATATATTAAACACAGGTATTGTTAAAAAAGTGGCATTTGTAGAATTGAATAATTTCCAAGATTTTTCTAAAGTTGTTAAATGGCAGGATTTATACTATAAAGCTAGTAAACGTGTTGTTATAGAACACGCCGATTTTAATGATTTCCAGAATTGTATCAAATTCAATAGTGAACACGAGCAAGAGATCAAGCAGATTGAAGAAGATTTTTTGTCTGGGAAGACTAGACCTAGAAATGGTTCTCTTAACCAGGCAAATCAAAATCCCAATTATTATCATGCACCTCATGCTTTTCCACATAATCATCCTTCTGCAGCATCTTTACATGATCATCAAGAATCCAAAGTCCCTGCTAAGCCAAAGGCGAACCCTTTCGGTGCAGCTAAACCTGTGGATATAGTTGCAAGGCAACATGAAATCGAAAAGAAATTAATAACAATTAATCCTACTACGGTAAGAACCATTGGAAAAGATGATAAAGTACTGATATTGAAGAAAAAGGAACAACCTAGAGAAGACGAGCCTGTTGAAAAACCAGTAACTACTGCACCTAATCCTTATGAAAAAAATGGTTTGAGTTTAGCAGAATTGTTAAGTAATAAGCCAAAGGAGACAGATGTAGAAAGAAATTCACCGAAACCTGTTGTTGTTAAGCCTGTTATATTAAAGAAACGAGCCAAGAATGAAGCTTCTGATGAAATCAAGTCAGATGATGCTGCTGTTGAGGAATCGAAAGCTGAAATAGAAAAGGAAGTATCTAATAATGAAGATTTAGGAATTTCGACTGAACAACCAGAAATTGAATCTGTCAAAGTTTCCACTCCTGATTCAGAAAATTCAAAAGTTGGAAAACCAGACAAACAAATTAAGGGTAAGAATGGTTTAAATGAACCTTCTAAATTTCGATCAAAGGATTCTGATGCTTTATTAGGTTTTAAAAAATTGGATTTACGAGGAAATAGTGACGATAGACCTAATTTTAAGAAACATTTCGATGAATTGAGTAAGAAACCTTACGTTCCTAAGACTAAGCGTGGCAATTTCCATAACGAGGGTAATGATTATCAGAAAGGTAAACCAAGATTTACTAAAGTAAATGAAGAGCTTAAAGAAAAAGAGCCCAAAGAACAAAGAGACAAGCCAGCCAGTGATGGAACAACCGAATCTAAAGATTCTAATGAACGAAAAGAATCTAGAAGTGAGAATGGATTATTGAAGAATAACAGAAAGTTTAAAGGAAATAATGATAAGGTAAAATCAAAGCCTCAAAGAGGATCTAAAGGATCTAAAGAATTTGAAGAATATAAGGAAAGAAAACCAAGGGAATTTAAAGGACCCAAAACGAAATTTGGTAAACAATCAAAAGAGTCTAAGGAACCTAAAGAATCCAAGGAGTCTAAGGAACCAAAAGAGCCTAAAGAATCCAAGGAATCTAAGGAATCCGAAGAATCTATATCTAAAACAGATAAACAAAATGCTAACGAACTTAAAGGAATTAAAGAAAACCAAGAAAAAGAGTCCAAGTCTAAGGAGAAACATAACGAAACTCCAAAGGACTTAAAGGAATTGAAAGAAGCCAAAGTTGATGTGCCAACAGATACTTCCAAAGCTGTTGAAACAAAGGAAGAAGAAAGCAGAAGTTTTGGAAGAGGAAGGGGAAGAGGCCACTACAGAGGAAGAGGAAGAGGACGTGGAAACTTTAATCTTCGATACGTTAGAAAGCACGACCCAGATGTATAATTAATGTATAATAGCAAAGTCTTAACCTTAATAATAATGTACATTAGTGTACACAATTTCACCCACCTAACATTTCTCTTCTCTTTTTTTATTACAACAAACCACTATCTTTAAGAGAATTTTCCAAAATTGTTTCTTTAACAGCAGCAAAAACTAATTCTATATTGGAGGTATCAGTAGCTTGAGTTACATGAGGATATATGTTTAAACCTGAGCGGTTAACTTGTGTAAATCTCCATAAAATATATTTAGCAGCTTTATTAATATTGTTTCCACCATTGTAATCTGGGAAATAATTTTCCAACGGGCTATAAGGTAATTTATCAGCGAAAACATCAATTTTATTAAGAAATAAAACAATTGAAGTTCTAGCAAACCAACGAGAATTTACTACACTATCAAATAATGTTAAACTTTCTTCTAATCTATTTTGATTATTTTCTTCCAATAAAACTTGATCATATTCACTTAAAGCAACGCAAAAGATAATTAATGTTACATTATCAAAACAATGAATCCATTTTTTACGTTCAGATCTTTGACCACCAACATCAAACATGTGAATATTTAAACCTGTACCCATTTGAAATTTAAAATCATAAATACCTGAAGTTTTCTTTCTTGTTCTTAAAATATCATTAGTTGTTGGAACATAATTTGGACTTGAAAATCTTGTTAAATCTGATAAGAAATAATTAGTAGAATCTATTAAATAAAAATTACCTTGATGAAATTTTATAAATTCTCTAACTTGAGGTTTATCATAAATGCTGTCAATTTTTTTAGCAATATTTTGATCAAAAGGTTCAGTTGAATTAATATTAACTTCATAATCTAGAATTTCATTTAAATCATCATAAGATAAAATATGTTCATCATCATCATCATTAGATTTTCTAATTAATTTTGGCTCTAAATCAATAATTGCATTTATAATCATCTTAATACAATCCATAATATTTTTATATATGAAAGGTTTATATTCCAAAAGTTCTTCTTGTGAATAGCCATTTTGATGTAAAATTTTCATTTGTTTAACTATAGTTGATTTACCACTTTCACCTGATCCTAACAATAAAACTTTAACTTCTTTATTATTGCTACTTATATTATTAATACCAATGTTATTATCTTGAACTGCACTATTAAGGGTATCTTTTAAATCCTGATTCTTTTCATTGAATCTTGTACTATCATCATTTGATGAATCACTTGAATTATGATGATTTTTATTAACTATTTGTGATTGGTTTTGACGATTATTATTAATGGTATTATTTGAAATTGGTTTGGCTGTATCAGAACCTGCTGATTTTGAAGCACAGGAACCCATTATTAATATTATTTATGGATTAAAATCAATTAATTACCCAAGTTCACCACTTTCTTACTACTAAAATTTATTTATTTAACCAATGGAATAAATGAAATTATGGTGACTGAAAATCACTCACTTTATATGCGAAAAAAATTCACTAAAAATTCTCACGGAATAGCTAATTTTAAATGCAATTTTCGTGATTTGCTGATTCAATATTTATCAATGATAACAATCAAGAAATTTCCAAAAATAGAGTAATTTTTACTAATAAGTAAAACTTGGAGATTTAAATATTTTCTACGTTGTATGATCACCCTTCAGGCATATACTGACTTCACTATGAGATCATGTGTTCCTGGGAAAATAAGGAGGATTCCGCGTCCGCCCAATTGCCGAAACTGGCGGTAGCGAGGCGCCTTTTTTAAGTAATTTCTCGCACCACCTGGTACTATTATTTTCCGCCTCTACAATATAATAGCCTTATCTGCCTTGATATAAAACTAACTTTTGATATGATTAATTTCTAGTTTAAAACTTTAATTTAACCTGCCTATTAACAAAGCACATGTCTAGTTCTAGATTAAGTAGTGTATTAAAAAAACCTATTCAATATTAAATGACATAAGGCGGGGGGCAATCTGGGTTCTAAACGCCGAGTTTTTTTGCTCCTGAAACTTTAAAGTTACGGAATAGAAAAAAAATCAGCTAGCGCCGCCAGGTTTCGATCCTGGGACATCAGGGTTATGAGCCCTGCGCGCTTCCACTGCGCCACGGCGCTGATTCTTGAAGTATTCCTTGTGATATTGAATATAATGTGTTGGACCTATTTATTTTAAGTGATAGTTAATAGTCAGGAACTGGTCAATACTTCATCAGTTCGTGCTGAAGTATTGGGGCCTAGGAAAATTACATTATTTATATATTTTATATACGTGTTTATGAATTATTAACTAAAGAATCTAACAATATAAACTGTTCCATTAACTCATTTAAACCTTTTAATTCAACTTCACTAACATTAGTTTTATGTTCACTAATTAATATATCTTTCTTTACAATATTATTTCTCAATTTATTAAAATGATTCAAAATATCACCACCCTGGATTTTACTAGGTTGATAATATGGTCCCATAGAAATCAAAAGGATTGAAATTAATTTAAATACAGGAGTTAAGAATTCATAATAATTAACTAACTCTTTCATATCATTATATTGACTAATCTTGGAGAATTTTAAACTGATATTTAAATCAGGATCAACTATCAATATTTTACAGTTCTTAATTATTGAAAATAATTCACTTTGAATTAAATATGATGATCCCTGTCTAATTGTACCAATTCTTATTAATAAATTAAGTATTGATTTAAAAATTGTTAATTCATATAATACATTTGATAAATTAATTTCTTCATCTTCAACATCTAAAACTTCATCAATTCTTTTAATTAAACGAATTATTAATAAGATTGAATTATCTTTAATTAATTTGTCAATTAAATAATTATCTGAAAAATTATTAAATAAATGAATTAAATTCTCTAATAAAATTATTGAAATAACTTTAATTGATCCTTCATTAACTATAATATCATTTATAATGATTTCAATGAACTTGACGTCAACTTTCTTGAATATTTCAAGAATCTTACTTAATAAATGATTTTTGTTATTGCTCTTGAATGATTTTTGTAAGAAATTATTTAATAAAACATATAAATCATTTCTTAATTTGATTGTACTATTTGAACTTGTTATTCCTTTGATGCTGGTTGACAATAATATCAATAATCTTCCAATAAATATATCTTCATTATCGTCAGTTTCGAAGTAATTATTGAATAATATAACACATAATGAAATCAATTCTTCACTGAAAATTATATCGTCACTTTGAAAGAATTCATTGATCTTAGGTAAGATATTTGATAACACTTCTAAAATGAAATTTTGATAATTAATTTTAACAAGATTTCCATCATTAATAATAACTTCAATTAATTGTACCCAATTATGTAAATAATTCAACTGAACTGTCTTCAAATTTTCATATATAATAAATTTTTTCAAATATGTTGATAATTCATTGATTTCATTAGTATCGTATCCGACTAAAACTAATTTCTGTAATACCTGAGTATCAAATAATAAATCGTTCTTCTCACCTTCGGCTTTCATTTCAGTTAAAATCTTATTCAAATTAAACTTATTAGTGAATTTTTGAAATACAAATCTTTCAAAGTTATTAAACTTAAAATTCAATAAATCTAAGAAATTAAGTACTTTATAACTTCCGTTTAAGAAATTATTTTCATTTAATAAACTTTTAAAGTATTCGTTCTTCAAATAAATGGAATTATTTTGTGATAAATTATGAAATTCTAAAGTCAAATATTTCAATACTAAAATTCTTTGATTGAAAAATTCATTGAATGTCAATAATGAAGATTTTGAATTTATGAAGTTATTGGACTCACCATTACTAAGATTTGCATCGAATTTTTCTTGTGACCAGACTGTTTCTAAATCAATATTGGTTTGAATATTAATTAATTTCTCAAATAAATTGATATTTGAATCCTTTATTAATTCTAATGTTATGTATGAAGAAATCGGGTTCTCACATAATTTGATTATGATGATTAAAATCAATGATGAAATCTTAATTGAGTTATGGTTAATTACAATGACACCACTATTATAATCAGTTGTAGAAATTAAATCCAAACTAACAATGAGTAATTCAAGTAATATTTGTAGTAAGTTATTAGAATCCTTATCAAGAGTCAAATAATCTCCTTGAATTTTGAATCCTAATACATAATGTGCAACACAAGGTAAGTTACCAAAGCTCTGTAAATCAGATATCAAGAAATTAAGGATTTTAAACTTCAATGAAATACTGGATGAATTATTAAATTGATCAACAATAGCAAATTTCAAATTTAAAGATTCTTGACTGTTTAAATAAATTGTTAAAAGCTTATTTTTAACTAATAAGTTATTATTGTTATTAATTTGGAGTTTATAACTCTTATTGATTTCATTTAAAATTTCAATTGCAAGTCCTGTAATATCTTCATTAGTTGAATCAACTAACAATGCAAGTTTTGTTATGATTGATATGTTATTATTTATAATTTCAAATAAATTAGGATTCTTATTGAAATTCTTTGGATAATATGGTTTGGTCATTATGTTTGCTTTTGCTAATATATTCAATTTTGATTTATCATTATCATTTGTTTCTTCATTCTTGGTTATATGTTCGATTAAATACTTGAAAGTATCTTGATCTTGAATCAATTCTTGTAATAATTCTAAACTATTCTTTAATAAGGATTCATCTTCTTCTGTTTCGATTATTGTAAAAATAGCCTTCAATGATTTTTCATCGTATAAATAATTCAATATAGCAACTGAATGATGAAGTTTTATATAACCTTCAAAAGTTATATCTTTTACTAATGCATTAGCATCAAATTTTTCATTACTAATATGAGGCAATGTTGAAATCAAGAAATTCCAGTCCATTTCTTTAATAGATCTTAAGAAAAGATGAACTAAACTGGACTGAAGGATGATTCGAATCTGTGAATTTGATACTTTCGCCGTGTTTTGAAAGATTTCCAAAATAAAGTATTCCAAGTATGGCCAGATTCCGATTTCACTGTTCAATCTATATTCTTTACCTAAATCACTAGGGTACAATAACTTATTTTCATTGGTTGGTCCTAATAAATCCGAAACCAATTCAATAAAATTTAAAATATTGGAAATATCAGTTAAATTAATTTTAAAGGCATTTCTAATAGTTATATTATGTTTAGCCAATTTTGGTTTATTTGCATGAGACAAGTTAGAATTGCTGGGTGCTATGGTTGAAGCAGAAGAAAAATTCTGCTCATTATCGATCAAATTATGGAACATCCAATTATCTAAAATTTTCCAAATTTCAAATTTGAGTTCAGTTTCTTTATTGAAAGCTGTTAAACAACTGAAAATTAAATTAAGTAAATTAATTCTATTCATATCATTCATTAATATTATTGCATTATTATTACTGCTATTAGCACTATTATTAGCATTATCATCTCCATTAGTTAATGTACGATTACTTAAATTGGAATTAACAATTATATTATCAAATCTTAAAAACCCTAGAATAATAGGTTTAAATCTATTGAACAAATTGACTCTTATTTCTTTAGATCTTTCAAGTGCATCTGACAAATTAGAAATAATCGATCTAATTAAATTGATAAATCCATTAATAAAAATCATTGAATCATTCGATAATTCTATTAATACATGATTGAAAAGCTTGGCTTGATTTGTTGAGAATAAGAATTCTTGACGATTTTGTCTTTGTTTTATTTGATTATTCAAATCATTTTCAAAATTCTCATTCAAGGAAGTCAAATAATAATTCAAAGATTCAACAATTGAATCTATTGAAATCTTTGAATAATCAGTCTTCTTTAAACTTGGACTATTATTAATTAAAACCTCAAATATTTTAATACTTGACAGATCTCCATTGCTGGTTAATGAACTTAAAAGTAGACAAAAAGTAGCCGTAATTAATGGGGATGAATTATTATTAACACCCCACATAATGAAACCCATTAAATCATTATTACTTTCTTCTTCTTCCCATATTAATGAGCAAAGCTCAGGACGATGATTATAAGTATAAACAAACGATAAATAAAACCTTTCCAAGTCAGCTCTTGAATAAATTTCATCAAAATCAAGATCAAGATCAGTTGCATCTTTTGAAACTTGACCAGATTGACCACTAACTCTACCTATGTTTCTTGTGCTGTCATCGTTAAAAGGTGTAGTTACACCACTGATAAGATCAGGTTTCTTATCAACACTATCCTGTTTGTCCTTAAGTTTTTGCTTGTTGATAGACGATAACAAAAAATCTTCTTCGCTATCTCTTAGCTGAGTTAACACTACAGCTACATTATTAATAAAGTTTTTGAAAAAGGAATGCCAGAAAATAGGCAATAAATCATCTTTAATAACGGTTGATAATTTAAAATCAACATGCATAAGTTTTTGTATTACTTCATTTGGAATATTCTGAGCTTCAAATTTAGGTAATTTGAATAATGGGAAATTTCTTTGTAAGTTGAATTTAAAATCACAAAGATTATTAATTTCAAACTCTTTTATTGTTTCTGAGCTGGCGGTTTCGCTTGTTAATCTTAATAAATTTTCTAAAACTCCATAATTCAAGCAAATTTGTAAATATTTAAGGATGTCGTCATTAAAGTCAAATTTATCAAACTTCTTTGTTAGTTTACACCATGAAATTATATTTGTTAAAATGATAAAGTCGAATAATACTTCGAAATTCTTTAATTTAGAATTAGTCAAGTCAATTGTATCATTATCCAAGGACACCAATTTAAAATCTGAATTTAATGATGCAGTTATTTGCTGATGTAATTTGATTATCTGTTGTTCATCAATTTTATCCAAGCTATTAATGAATTTCAAGATCCCTGGAATGTAATGGAATATTAATAAATCCTCATCATTAAGATGGACATTAATATGGCTCAAAATTTTATTATAGTACAGCAAAGTGCCAAAATTAGGCAAGTAATGTTCAACAAGGTTAAAATAGATTTGACCTAACAATTCATGACAATGGAATAATTCAGCTTTTATATAATTGATTGAATTAATCGATACTTCAGTTAAATTTTGAGTCAATGTCTGTTTGTTTGTTATATCATTTAAGTTGTTCAAGATATTGTAGATGACATTAAAAGATTCAATTAAATTGTCACCAAATGAATCAAATTTCGAACCTATTATTGAATCTAACTTATTATTAGTAATTAAATACCCGACAATGTTCAAAATATACAGGATCTTTTTGAAATAAAATTGTCTTCCATTGTCAACAAAATTATAACCATTTTCTATACTTGATTTATTTGCATAATACAATAACTCTGCACAATTTAACTCATTAAGATTCAATTCATTCGATAAAACAATACTTGCTTCTATAAATTGTTGATTTAAATTGAACTTATCACCATTAGAAAATTCAATCGGTGTTTTGTTTTCAAGTAATTGATTTCTCGCTTGTTCATTTTTGGCTGGGAAAACCATAAGTTTTTCTAAAACATCCTTCAAAAGAGGTATTAATTCATGATCAACACCGTTCTTATATTGGAT
Organism: Yamadazyma tammaniensis; assembly: GCA_030566005.1. Taxonomy (NCBI): domain Eukaryota; kingdom Fungi; phylum Ascomycota; class Pichiomycetes; order Serinales; family Debaryomycetaceae; genus Yamadazyma; species Yamadazyma tammaniensis. Next base: position 730,129 of record JAJMHK010000006.1, on the reverse strand, counting down.
TGAATCATAACATTCAATCAATAAATCATTAGACCAATTCATTGATTAGAACGAGGTGATGGATGAATAGTTTGGGAAGTTTTTTCGCGTTAAAATTGAGTGAGAAAATAGAGAATATAGTAGAGAAGATAATTAGTATACGAACGAAATACATTAATAAATACTTATGTCATGCCAATGTTAGCACCGTTGTGAAGACACATGGTTAATTGTGAATTCTTAACAGGAGGATATTCCTCATCAAAACTAGTCAAATTAGGAAATTCTTGAATCAATCTTGTAATAGCGTAACTAGCTTCAGTCAAAGCAAATTGTTGACCTAAACAAATTCTAGGTCCACCATTAAAAGGTAAATAGGCCCAGCCTAATTTCTTTGTACTTTCTTCAAACCATCTTTCAGGTCTGAAATCTTCAGCATCATCTCCATAGATTGCTGTATTTCTTTGACATGAGGATATACTGTAAAGAACTTTACGACCTCTTGGAATGAAAATAGGACTAGCTCCATCTTCACCTCCACCTCTTGGAATTGTTGTGTCTTTGTTAGCTGTTCTGAAATTGATAGGCACTGATGGATATAATCTAAGAGTTTCATTAATAACTGCTTTCAAATATTCACATCTTTTCAAACTTTCAAAAGTAATTTCTTCAATTCTAGCTTCTTTTCCTGATCCAAAATTCTCATAAAGTTCTTCCTTTAATTTGCTATAAACTTCAGGATTTCTTGCTAATTCAAAGAATGTAAAACTTAATAATCCTGCAGTTGTATCTCTACCAGCCAATAAAATATTCAAAGATTGATCTCTCAAAATCTTTGGATCTCTTGTTTGTTTAACTAATTCATATAAAAACACATAACCGCCTTTAGATTTTTCATCTAATTCACTAGCAGATGTATTTAATGCCTTATTAACAAAGAAATCAGTCAATTTATGAACAGTTTTACAGTTTTTCTTAAAAGTAGGACCATTCACTAAGAAATATAATTCTTGGAAAATAGCTCTAGTAAGTAAAGTTGCTTGAGCATCATTAAAAGCAGAAGGGAAAGATTTCTTTAATTCAATATCAACACCTTCACTACTCTTGCTTTCAATAGTAGTACCATCTAATAAACTATCAACACTTTCACCAAATAAAAATTCAGTAGCAGTATCAATAGTAAATTTAAAGAATAAATCTTGAATATTGAATGATTCACCTTTATGACTTTTAATATGCATAAATAAAGCTTGCATATGAGGTTCTAACGATTTAACATGAGCAATTTGTTCTCTAGAAAATTGAGGTCTTAACATAGCTCTACTATGTTTCCACCCTTGAGCGTCCAATGTGAATATACCATCTCCTAATAAGGGTAAAAATTGTTTATGTCTTACCCCTAAATCGAAATCATTAAAACGGGTTCCTAATATAGCTTTAATATTTTCGGGATCTCTTGTACTATAAGTGATTTCACCCATAAGCATAGTAGTTTGAGTATCAGCATCTCTTTCAGTAAATCTTTGATGAATCATATTAATCAAATTATTCTTTCGTTTTTCCCTTATTAACATAATAACATTTTTAATTCCTAGAAGATGATCATCTAAATGAAACTTAGCTGGTTTACATCCAAGTCTCTTTGCAACTATTTTTCGACGGAAGTATTGAAGGAACTGATAAAGAACTACGGCTCCAAATATAATCAGGACGGCTTTCCAGTACATATTAGTACTCTCATCACTATTAGGAGTCTCAATAAATGGCATGCTTGAATAAATAAATCTCTAATAGATCGGAGTAACTAACAGTATAGCTAACTTATAAATATTTTTATAAAATGCACTTATTCATGTGAAACTCCGAACCGCAGGTTATCGTGGAAATATACTCCAACCTATAAACACTAACCTGTAAAAAAAGTAATTGTTTGCGCGGATTTACGCCGCATTACTTGGGTCTGATAAGCCATTAATTCAAAATTATACTATAATTAAGGTATAAGAGGGGGAGAAACAATACTGTTATCATAATTATATAATTGAATGTGAATTAATCCTGCATTTTCCGTCGGATCATGTAATAATAATTACCCCAGAAACCTTTGCGCTATATCGGACTTTGGGGTGGGGCAATATTGTCTGCGATTATCTAATACACACTGTGACATTGCAAAGCCCAGTAAACTTTTGCAACAAGGTTGCCTGAAATAAACTACAATGTAACGTTCAGATGAAACACATACTTTATTAGCAAACAATCTCGTGTTTCACATGGATGTAATTATATGCTAACGGAGGTAAGAAACTGAGATGGGGTAACAGTACTAATAATAATTCTTACGAAATGTAGATGATAGGTTAATATTGAGAGGCAAAAAGGTATTTTTAAGATTTAATAAAAAATAAATACCATACATTAAAATGACAAAAAAATCTATAAGGTAGGACCAGCAGCTTTAACTTCAGAAGTAGCTTGGTCAGAATATTTCTTAAAGTTTTCAACAAACTTAGAAGCCAAACTGGTGGTTTCTTTAACGAAGCTAGCTTCACCTTCAGTCCAAGCTTTTGTTGGGTTTAATATTTCAGATGGCACATTAGGACATGATTTTGGAACGTTCAAATTGAAAGTTGGGAAAGTTTCATATTGAACTTTACTTAATTCACCAGAATGGATAGCATCCAAGATAGCTCTAGTATATTTCAATGAACATCTCTTACCACCTCTTGCAGCAGAAGCACCAACCCAACCAGTATTTAATAACCAAGCATTGGCATTATATTTACTGATTTTATCGGATAATTGTTGAGCATATTTCATTGGGTGCAAAACTAAGAAAGGTTGACCGAAACAAGCAGAGAAAGTAGCTTGTGGTTCAGTGACACCTTCTTCAGTACCAGCCATTTTAGAAGTATAACCACTGATGAAATGGTACATAACTTGTTCATTAGTTAATTTAGAAACTGGTGGTAAAACACCACTAGCATCACATGTTAATAAGATAATGTTAGTTGGGTGAGTATCAGCTAAACATGGAATTTTAGCTGAAGGAATGAAATCAATTGGGTATGCACATCTAGTGTTTTCAGTAATTGATGAATCATTATAATCTACTAATTTAGTTATTGGATCATAAACAACATTTTCTAAAATAGAACCAAATTTAATCGAGTTAAAAATTTCAGGTTCTTTTTCAGCTGATAAATCTAAACATTTAGCATAACAACCACCTTCAATATTGAAAACACCATTATCTGACCAACAATGTTCATCATCACCAATTAATTGTCTATTTGGATCAGCAGATAATGTAGTTTTACCAGTACCACTTAAACCAAAGAATAAAGTAACATCTCCTTTTTCAATACCTTGATTAGCAGATGAATGCAAAGTTAAAACTTGATGTTTAATTGGCATAAGGTAGAACATAACAGTGAAGATACCTTTCTTCATTTCACCAGCATATTCAGTACCTAAGATAACCATTTCCATATCTTTGAAATTAATTTCAACTGAAGTTGATGAAGTCATACCTTTAGTGTGAACATTAGCTGGGAATTGACCAGCGTTATAAACAGTGAAATCCGGTTCACCAAAATTAGCTAACTCTTCTTCAGTTGGTCTGATTAACATATTAGTCATGAATAAAGCATGGTAAGCTCTAGCACAAATAATACGAACTTTAATTCTATATCTTGGATCCCAACCGGCGAAAGCATCAACAACGAATAATTTTTCTCTTGTTCTTAAGTAGTCTAAAGCTCTTGATCTACTAATTTTCCAAGTTAATTCATCAACTTGCTTATTAACAGGTCCCCACCAAATATGATTTGATGAAGTTTCTTCATCAACAATTCTCTTATCTTTTGGTGATCTACCAGTTTTCTTACCACTATAAGCCATTAAAGCACCAGTAGAAGAAATAGTAGTACCTTTTTCTAATAAACCATCTTCATATAAAGTTGGAGGTGGAGCATTATGACGGATTGTTATATCATCATTTAATGATAATTGTTTAATCAAAGGATCTTGCTTTGTTCTAATGGTTGGGTGACCTTCAAAATTTATACTTGAAGCAACAGGAGGAGCCATTTTTACTATTATTTACTTTATTGAATTGTTTTAAAATAACACAAATGAATATACAACTTTGAATTTACTTTATAACTCAATAATCAATTCTAGAGGGGGAAATTCCTCTGTTTATATAGTTTTCACATTCATTAGTTGTTGTACCCCGGGAGAAGGGAAGTCGCAAACGTTAGAGCAAAATCCTGGGGAAATATATGTCGTGCGACAAATCTGCCAGGCTGAATCACTACTAGAATTACTATTAGGGGAAAACTCGGAATCAACTTTCCTAATTTTTCCTGGCCCAAAACGACAATAGCAAGCGAGTACTTACCGAGACTGTAAATGATTCTATTAAAGATTTGAAGTTACTATTCGTAATATAATTAACATATACTTAAATGACCCGAGTATTGCGATTCTTTTGGCCGACTTCGTATTATCTTTACTATTATTCTCCGCTATTACGGTGGACAATTTTCGTATCAAAAATATGTCGTAGTTATTTTTGCTAAAATAGCTTGCCCGGGAACAAAAAAATGACGCGAAGTACACGACTTTCGGCTTAAGGGAACTCTTATGATAATTTGAGGTCATCAATTACCCATTGACCCAGCATGGTGTTTTTAGATCAGATCACCGATATAGAGGGGAATTAGAGGTTCGGAGTTCTACTGTAGTCATAACTCTTTACATCTAATGTCGTTTAGTATATTGTATATACAAAATTTTTAATAAAAATTGGAAGCGTCCCGGTGCTCCTCGGAGCTTTTCGTACTACCTATTTTGGATATGTTGCAGCCATTTTTCGTTTGCTTTTAGAAACTTCTATGCAATTTCTTTACATTCGATTTGCAGTTCTTTATCATCTTTATTAACCATTTCACCGTTTAAGTCATCAACTTCGGCTTCAGTATGATTTTTAATACCCCATATAACTAATGGCAAACTAAATAACAAAGAAGCTAAACATAATACCCAACAACTAAGAAACATATTCAAGTAAGGAATCTCATAACTGTCTAACCTCCATGCAATTGCAGCTCCTGCAGATTGGATGGATTTATAAAATCCTCCGTAAATAGCCGTTTTCTTAGGATTGTTACTCAATGCACCTAACAAATAGTAAATATATGTTTGGAATACAGCATCATAAACTCCATAAAATAAGTAAAGAAACATAGGTCCCACATATGCAGAGTCTTTGAAGTCTATGATTTTTCCTATGTTATCTCTTGTATAGTCTAATTGAAATGCTAAACCACCACCCCAGATTCCTAATGTTAATAACATCAAAAAGCCCCAACCAATTTGAGTTCTTGTTCTTCTTGTAAACCTCTTCCAATCTAAAAATGTTCCAATAGCAGTAGCAGCTATCATTTGAGTCAACCAGTAAATAAGGGAATTTAATGATCTAGCCCTCATCGTGAATTTTGCAGCATTAACATCATTAAATTGATAAGTATAAAACCAATTGGAAGCGAAAAACATTGGGAACATAAGATAAATCATTGGTTCTTGATATAACATTTTAATCATTGCCCCTAATTCAGTTTTCCAATGAGGGTATTGCTTTTCAATAACTCTTTGTCCACCTACTTTATCTTTCCAGACTCTATGCCCTGGTAAAACCATAGCAGCAAAGATTAAACCAGTACTCATCAAAGCAATGAAAACAGCGTAAGTAGTATCGGTTGCGGTAGAATTATTATTTTTTATATTATTACCCAATGAAATGGCTGAACCAATAACGGCACCTAAATTGAAAATTGACCAAAAAATCATAATAGCTCTACCTTTCATTTCTTCTAAAGGATAACTCATAATAATACTTCCCTGACTTGCCCACTAGAAAAAAGTTAGTATATCTTAATTTGTAACAATTTGTTGTTTTGCAACCTAAATTTTAATACATACAAGTGATCCAGCACATGCACCTAAATAAGCTGCTGATACTATAACAAAAACTTTTGCACCTTGAGCTTCTGGATGCTTAGTAAAATATAACAAACTTCCACTATACAAAGCATAGCCTGAACCACCGAAAACCAAACTATTTTTAACTCCGATGACATTACAGATCCAACCTGCGAAAAACCCCCAGACACAGAATACACTGTATAAGGCAGTATTTGAATCATTTGCTACATCTAATGAAATTCCATTTCCTCCTAAACCAGAAAGAGAATTATACATCCCAGTGGTCATAAAGAAAACGAACGATATCAAAACAACTTGGGTTATAGATTCAGTGTATGCCGGAAGCCATGATACAGGACGTTTATCGTACCATCTAAGATTTTTAATTGAATAATCTTCTTCCATATTAATGTTATGCTAATTTTATTAATTGGAATCTTTTATAACTGGAGAATCTGGGGTTTTATATCAATGAAAAATTTTCCCCCAGAGTTCTATGTAGTGTTACATTAATTTTATGTTACATTCAAAGTGTAACATATCAGAGTTCCAAACACAAAGTTTGTGTTGCAATATTTTTTCAACGAAGCGCATCCGGAAAATTATATCGGAAGATCTTTACAGCCTCATATCATCATAAAATGTATATTAGTAATTAATACGTCAAGATAAATAAAAAGAACTAATTAACATCATTTTCTAAATGTGCTTTCTTATCGTAAAAATCATAATAGTATTTCCATTCTTGAAACCCAATTTCTCTAATTCCATTAATATTTCCTGACTTATCATCATTTATTCCCATCATTAATACTTGGTCAATTTTATTATCTTCATTTAGACTAGATTTTATCAATGTTATAGCACTACAAATCAACCCATATTTAAAAATTTCAGTTAAATTTGAGTATGACTTATCAATAACAGGTCCTATAATACCTCCAACTTTAGTAGCACTGAGCGATGTACCAGGTGAATTAAGGTATTCAGTTTCTACAATAGCCTCATTCATAAACGGGAAGAATTTCGCAAGATTTGAATCATTAGTAAATAAGATTATACTTCCAATGATTTTCTGGTTTGTTGGCTCTAAAGCTATGATGATTTTAACTCCAGAAGTGGGGTTATTTGAATGCTTAATAGCTTCAAGATAAAGGGTATTAATGTGATCCCTTTCTTCTTTAAGCATATCAGACCTTGCCTTTTTAATACTATCTTCCATTTCTTCATCTTCGTCTTCGTCTTCATCTTCATTATTTTCCTCTTCCTCTTCCTCTCCATCCTCTTGAATTCCATCCATTGCTATATCTTTATTATTAACTTTGGCTCTATTCCTGTTACTACTTTTATCAATTAAATCCATTAATTTCTCAGGATCTTGGCAAATATCAAACCTTACTCCTACAATCATCAATTCTCTGAAGATTTTCTTGGGAACTTGCCAAGAGTTAAGATTACTTAGTCTCATCAAATGCTTCTTTCTGAATCTATCCACAGATATGTCCCAACCGACACTGTTCATAAAGGAAATAGTTTTGTTATTGGCATTAGGACCAACTAAGTTTGTATCGTTGGGGAATATAACTAAAGGAAATGATAATCCTAAAGTTAAGGATGTACAGTTTTGTTCTTTAAGTAAATATCTTAAAGCTGTACTATGAAGATTTTTACCTATACTCTGTAATCTTTTCGTACGATCAACTAATAAATACATAATTGATCCTGTTTTCTGGAAAGAACTATCATTTTCATCAACAATAACACTTCCATTAACTGGGAGATGATTCGTCTCTACAACCCAAGTTAATATCACACCATAAAGAATATTCAAAGATGAATTTCTTACTACAAAATGTTTCTGTTTTGAATTCATCAATAATGCCTTAAGCTTGTCATAAAATCCATCATCTTGAAAATTTATAGCACCATATTTATCTAGGTTTGCAGGATTAGAAGTATCATCACTATTCAAACTCATTAAATCGGTATCATCATTATTATTCTTAAATAATTTGACTAAACTTTCCCAATCTCTCGATAAGTTGAATTCATCTACTAACCATCTTCTTTTTGGAGCTCCAGATTTTCTTACTTTAGGACTAGTATTAATTCCATTTGTTTCAGTTAGTCTCTTCCTCTTAGTTATACGTCCAAGGTACTTCTTTTCTCCTGGAATACAACCATCAGCCTGGAAATCACCCATTAAAACCCCTACCAATTCTGATAAGGCATTATCAGTATAATCATAGCAACATAAATAAGCACTACCAATACTTTTATTATAGAAAAAGTCATATGGTGATGAAGTAGCAACTAAAATTAAAGGTTTAGCTAATTGAGTGAAAGTTGTGCTGTTAAATGATGAAGGGTTAGCTCCACATAAGATCGATACGTACTTAACGATTGCAATTTGGTACATATTTCTTGAAGCTTCTGATGTTAACACTATAACGACTTTAGATTTCTCAATTAAAGCTTCATGTAATGAAGTCAAACCATTAGCAGTATATGTCGTATGTAATACTTGATAAGGTGTCTCTAATTCTTTATTTAATGGATGATTTGATAACATGCTTCCGAATTTTTGGAAAACTTCCTCACCGTTATATAATTTAGATTCCGGTTTATGATCATGAGAATTTCTATATATGGGATTTAATAAAGGTGTTAATACTAAAACGTTATTATCACTAGGGGGCCCAGATTCCTTTCCGTTCCCATTTGCTTGCCTTTTCTTGTTAGATTTTTTAGGATCCAAGAACTTTGTTATTGGTAAAGAATCAGGGAAATCTCTTACTAGAGTTATGGATTTTCTGTAAGCTAATTGAGATAATTCTTTATGCTGGATCCATTTATCTGGGAATAAATCTTTGAAAAACGTTAGACTTTCTTTAGCACTTTCAGCACCATGAGGGAAAAGTTGTTCCCAAGATGGAGACTTTTTTTGTAATTTCTCAATTCTTGATAATGATTTTAGTACTAATTCTTCATCTAAATTCCCATTAATTAAACCTTTTTCCATCGACTCTACGGCTTCATCTTGTAGCGTCATATCATGACAAACCATAATCAAATCACAACCCGCATAAAGAGCTAGTATAACGCCTTGGCCTAATCCAATAGAATGATGTAAAGCATCCATCTCAAGACATTCGGTTAGCACCACACCTTCAAATCCTAATTCTTGACGTAGTAATTGATTCACAACAACCGGTGATAAACATGCATGGATTTCATCAGGACTTATAGTAGGAACTCCACATCCAGCAGCACTTATGCCATCCAATTCTTTATTTTTAACTAATTCAGCAAACGGAAGAGCGTTAAAGTTTTTAATTTGATCAAGAGAATCAGCTAACATGGGCAATTCCATTAATGAATCAACAGAAGCATTACCGATCCCTGGGAAATGTTTTCCAAATGTTAGAAGACCACCATCTCTAAAACCTCTTGCACAAGCTCTTCCATTTTTACTAACTTCTTCTACAGTAGTACCAAAACTTCTAACCCCAACTAATTGATGAGAAAGTTTTGTCACTACATCTAAAACTGGCCCAAATATTATTTGGAATCCTATTTGTCTTAGTTCAGTAGCTAAAGCTTTCAGGACTTCATAAACAAGCTCGACATCACCTACTGCAGCCAAAGCCATCGCACTTGGATATTGGGTTAAATACTCTGAATCAAATAAAGTATTTAACATTCCACCTTCTTCATCCACGGCAAACATAATAGGATATTTATATTTGCCTTGGGAAAATGCAATATACTGAAGATCTCTTATCAATTTAGCCATCTGTTTTACAGAAACCGCATTCTTCTTAGATAAAATTATAGTAGAAACATGATGATCAACAATTAAATGATACGCTTGAGACGTTACACCCGTCCCTTCAAATCCTCCACATAGTAGCTGACCGACTTCAAATTTCCTTTCAGTCATTGTTTTACAATCTTATTAATGGAGAATGGAGCTGAGAATCTGTTGACTTTTCTCCGCGATCTTATCATACTATTTCGGGCTGTAGAAGAAGTTTAAATGAAGGAAGGGAATTTTGTAATAGTTGAACGAAGGTTTCGAATAGAGGAAGAAGCCTTTATTATAGAGAGACTTTTATGGGTTTAGAGTTTTATAATCCCCATAATAATAAGTTCTATAGATAAATTATAAGACTGAATGGCTTGGCTGACTCTTTGGCTCTGATATATTTTTAATAAGAGAAGTATCTCTAAATTGACCAACTTTCTACGTTTTAAGCCTGGTATATAAAGGATATAAACTCATATTTTTCTATACCGAACTCACTATAGAGTAACTATTTTGATAGCTACCCCATAGTAGTTCATATCCGCACTGTGGAGAAACCATGCCATTTATCAGTAAGTAGCAAACAATATCTATAAAGTAAAATACTAACAAGTAGTTCCATTTTCAATCAAAGTAGCCATAACTGCAGGAGCAGTAGCTGGAGGCACCATTGCTTTGATTAATAACAGAGAAAAGCTCCTTGAATTTGGAGAAACCGTGTTTCAACGAGGGGCTTTCTGTAGAACTCAATTAAAGAATCATAAACAAGCAATGATGTATGCTAATGACATTGAAGATGATACATATAAACAAGAAAGTGATTCTGATACAGATTTAACTACAGATTCAGAAACTGAATTAGTAACCCCAGATACTACTGACATTTCCGATACTGAATGGGAGCATAGCGAATGGGATCATGATTTAGATCTTCATTCTTTAGATTAACGAACATTATGAATAGATAGATCTATTGTAAGATATATTAAATTATCAACTCAATACGGCCAAGACTATCACCAATACAAATATACACAACGCAACTAATAAAATACAACTCCATTTGCCTTTCTTCTTTTGATACTCATGTGCTTTATTCAACTCTCGTGATGCTTCTTGAGCATTTGACTGTAACAGAGATATATTATTTTCAACTAAATCCAATTGTTCTCCTTGTTGATGTACTAAAGCTCCCAAATCCTTGAAAATAGAATTAACTTCCATAATACCTTCATGCGCCTGTTCGATTTCTCTATTTCTTTCTTCTGTTAAAAGACGATGATATTGGAGTTCAGTTTCATTTATTATATCTTGATCCTGTATCTGTTGTTGAATTTGGGATTGGTCAGATGACCCATAATTTGGTTTATTCTGAAGTAAACCAGTTGTTTCCTTTGACTTTAATGGGAATGCTTTCTTTTTATCAACATATTGCTTATATGACTTAGAATAAGTTCTAGATAATTCACCAAATTCATTAATTAAACGTTCTTTAATAATTATTTGACGATTCGTAATTTTAAGCTTTGGATCTTTCTCATCCAGATTCTGATTTATAAGTGACAGTAAGTTATTTACAAGTTTCTTAACAGCATCTTGTAAATCATTTAATTTCTTAGTTAATGAGTCTAATCCTTGTCTAACCGATTGGTCATCCCTTTTAGTTCCAATACTTTTCCTTTGCGACTCAAATTGTGAAATTAAATTACCAAATACTTGTAATTGGTGAGAAGTATTTCCTATGATTTTATCTAGCTCATCTTGACTTTCTGTTTGTTTCCCCTCAAAGCTAGTCGCATTCCTTCCTATTGGTTTTTGTGCTTCAATGTCTATATTTGCAAATGACATCGTATAATTTAGATAAAGCGCGCAGTAACTTCCTATAAACTGCCTCATTATGTTGTAGTTTCTAGAAAAATGTAGTTATTATTTATACATCCTTAAATGATTGTGTCTAGGTAAATGTATTTTCCAGAGTTGGGCTGGACCTTCATTATTTATTGATATAAATAGAAGGTCGAAACTCTACTTGAATTAATAATGAAAGTTTCTAAATTCTTAGTTGCAGCAATTTTATTGCATTTATCTCAACCCGTTCCTGTACAAGTCGAAGACAATTCAGATATCTCTGAGTTACAACTTAATGAGTTAAATGAATTAATTGCAAATTTGGAACAATTGAATGGTAATGATTTAAATAGAAGGTTAGACGCAGAAGCAATTTTAACTGATGCGTTAACTTTATTGAAACAATCAGGGTTAGCTTCTGTTGTTATCAAACAAGTATTATTAGATCCAGCACTCCTAAAGATTTCTTCAGATGCTGCTATTTTCCTTTTGAAGTTGAACTTGGTTAATTATTCAGACTTGTTAACGGCCATAGAAGAGTCAAGAATAGTCAACCAAATATTGATAAGCTCTTTGGATGATCCAAATACTTTACCTGGAATTTTGCATTTAACTGTAGAACTTTTAAAGAAGAATGCTATTGGAATTTATTTACAAGTATATCCACCACCACCTAATATTATTTCACTGTTAGAGGAAGATTTTGTCAATACAATAAAATCAGGATTGGATCCTAGTACTGACACCCCAGGTAATCCATTATACAATGGATTATTACAAGCTTTAGCTGATTCAGGATTACTTGTTTCTGTTCTTCAATCTTTATTGAGTGATCCAGAATTAGCAGAGCCTCAAGCCCAGTTTTTAGTCAATATCTTACAATCAGGAGTCATTCCTGTTTGTGATATATCTCATATTTTAGAGAATTCAGGTGTATTATTTAGAATCGTTCGTGATGTTTTAACCGATACTAATTTACTTAGAAAATTTGTTGAAATTATCAACAATAGAATTGCCAAAGGACTTATTCCAATCGATTTACTTGACAGTATTTTAAACCAACATCCGCAAAACAATTCAACTTCACTAACCAATACAACTTCTACTATCTGATATGTCTACTAGTAATAATGTATAATGCACTAATAAGTAATTTAATGTACAATCGTTTTCGCAGCCAAACACGAAACGCGAATACGCGTTTACAAATAAATTACTACCTGACTTTTCTCAGTTCAACTATCATCGTTCTAAGTACAACGAATTGTAATGCTGTCTAAAGCTAAACTTGAAAAGCTTAAGCTTTTGAAGCAAGCCAGACAAACGGGGAAGAATCTAGATTTTTCTGATGCTGAAGATGAAGGAATTTATGATGAAGTTGATGAAGACACCTACAGACAACATAAACGAGACCAAATGATGAATGATGATTTTATTGTGGATGATGATGGTGAGGGATATGTTGATAATGGTGTGGATGAATGGGATGATAGAACCAGACCTAATTACTATTCTGAAGATGAAGAAGAAGGAGAATTGGAAGATGGAAAGAAACGTAAAAGAAAAGATAAGAAGAAACCAATTAAAGTAAGTAAAACATCACAGATAAATAGTTTCTTTAAACCTAAAGGATTTGATATTGCTTCTAATTCCAATAAGCCAGCAAAGAAAGTCAATGCCGATATTGATGATATTCTTAATGATTTCCAAGATGTAGCTCCTAAGAGAGCAAGAACTAATTTCTTTGCATCGTCTGCGTCTTCTGTTAAACAGACATCCAGAAACCCATTTGCTAAACCGGTACAGAAATTTAGTGTTAAACTGGAGCAAAAAATAGATGTTTCTAGTGATGGTATGGAAATTGAAGAACAGCCATCGTCTCCAATAAAAGTTAAAGAAATTACCGAGACTAGTATTACTACTAAATCTTCACCTCCACCACAATCGGATTCAGTAGACCAAATTGAAATTGATGATGATTCAGATGATGATATTATTGTTTCTAAAAGACCTAGAACTTCTGCAGTCAACAGAACTTCTAATACTATCATTTCATCCGTCAAAGCCAACCAAGCTCCATCATCTCCTACAAGATCAGATCCAATTGTTTCATCTCCAGGTCACAGTTATACTGAAAAGTTAAATAAAAATCAAATTGCTGATGGTAGTTCTGAAGATTCATTTAAAATGTTTTGGCTTGATTATTGTGAAGCTGATGGTTCCTTGATACTTTTCGGTAAAGTTCCTACACAAGATGGTAAATTCGTTTCCTGTGCACTTCAAATTAACGGTATGGCTAGAGAATTATTTTTCTTACCAAGAAAGTATAGAAAAGTAGATGATGTAGACGATACTTCAGATGCTGTTACAGCTATGGATGTTCATGAAGAAATTGTTCCTTTATTACTTGACAAATATAAGTTGGATAACATAAAAGCTAAACCAGAAACAATGAAATATGCATTTGAATTAACTGGTATTCCAAAAGAATCAGAATATTTAAAGGTTTTATTACCATTTAAAACCCCTAAAAATAAACATATTATAATGCCTGCAGATTTAGAAGGTCAAACTTTCAGTCATGTATTTGGTACTAATACTAATATCTTTGAAGCATTTGTCGTCCAAAGAAATATTATGGGTCCTTGTTGGTTAGAAATATCAAAAGGTGATTTTAGTTCATTCCAAAATAGTTGTCATTGTCAAGTTGAAGTTGCAGTAAGTAATCCAAATTTCATTAAACCAATTCAAGAGAAAAATTTAGCACCTCCTAACTTAACAGTTACATCGATTTCCGTACAAACTGTAATGAATGTCAAACAAAATAAACAAGAAGTGGCTTCTGTAACAATCGCTACTTTTAGAGATTTACCTCAAGATGCACCAATTGACGATAAAAAGCAACCTAATGAAACCATTACTTTAGTTAGACCTGTTAATGCTCCAACATTCCCACCAAAATTAAATCAATTAGCTCAACAACAAGGATTATCATTAAGAACATTCCCAAATGAAAAGGCTTTATTGAACTGTTTTTCAGCTATTATCCGAAGTCAAGACCCTGATGTATTTATTGGCCATAGATTAGAAAACATTTCATTGGATGTTTTAGTACACAGAATGTATGATTTGAAAGTGACAACATGGTCTAATTTAGGTCGTCGTAATAGAAAAGTTTGGCCTGATAAATTTGGTAAAAATAGTGGAGGCTATAATAATAATTTACAAGTCAGAGAGATTTTCCATGGTCGTTTATTATGTGATATTGCTAACGAATTGGGTCAATCTTTAACACCAAAATGTCAATCCTGGGATTTGGTAGAAATGTATGACATTGTTTGTCACAAGAAACAGCCATTCTTAGAAGTAAATTATAATAACCCTAAATATTATGAAGATGCTAGCTTTTTATTAATGGCTTTGAAAGATAATGATACTAATTGTAAGATTGCAGCTGAAATTGCATTTTCCATCCAAATTTTGTCATTATCAAAACAATTAACCAACTTAGCTGGTAATGCTTGGTCCCATACATTATTTGGTACAAGAGCAGGAAGAAATGAATTTATTTTATTACATGAATTCCATAGAAATAATTATATTTGTCCTGATAAAGAAGATAAATATCATAAGAATACTAGTTATGTTCAACAAGCTAGATTAGAATCAGCTGAAGATGATCAAACTAATGCAACATCTAATAAGAAACCAAAATATCAAGGTGGTTTAGTCTTTGAACCAGAAAAAGGTCTTCATAAGAATTATGTCTTAGTAATGGATTTCAATTCTTTATATCCAAGTATCATTCAAGAATTTAATATTTGTTTTACAACTGTTGAAAGAGATGCATATAATGTTAGTCATG
Organism: Yamadazyma tammaniensis; assembly: GCA_030566005.1. Classification (NCBI taxonomy): domain Eukaryota; kingdom Fungi; phylum Ascomycota; class Pichiomycetes; order Serinales; family Debaryomycetaceae; genus Yamadazyma; species Yamadazyma tammaniensis. The sequence continues at coordinate 714,638 of JAJMHK010000006.1, read as the reverse complement.
ATGAAGAAAAAGATTTACCATTAATACCTGAAAATGATTCTACACCAGGAGTTTTACCTAAGTTATTGAACACATTAGTTTCACGTCGTCGTGAAGTTAAAAAATTATTAAAAGATCCGAAAAGTACTCCAATTGAAAGAGCTCAGTATGATATTAAACAACAAGCATTGAAATTAACTGCAAATTCTATGTATGGTTGTTTAGGTTATGTTAATTCGAGATTCTATGCTAAACCTTTGGCTATGTTAGTTACTAATAAAGGTAGAGAAATCTTAATGGATACTAGACAACTTGCAGAATCTATTGGTTTAAGGGTTGTTTATGGTGATACGGATTCGGTTATGATTGATACTGGTGTTGTTGAACTTAAAGAAGCTCTTAAGATTGGTAATGATTTTAAAATTCAAGTCAATGAAAGATATAAATTATTAGAACTTGATGTTGATAATGCTTATAAGAGAATCTTATTACATGCTAAAAAGAAGTATGCAGCTATGGATGCATCAATTGATAAGAAAACAGGCGAAGAAGTATTGAAACTTGAAGTTAAAGGTCTTGATATGAAACGTCGTGAATATTGTCAATTATCTAAGGATATTTCAACGTTTATTTTGAATAAACTTTTAATTGATGCTGATAGTGAAAAAGCATTGAGTGAAATTTATGAATATTTGGAAATAATGACAGGTAAGATCAAAAACAATGAAATACCATTGGATAAGTATAAAGTGAATACGAGATTATCCAAAGATCCAGCACAATATCCTAATGGTAAATCAATGCCAGCAGTTCAAGTAGCATTAAGAATGAGAGATCAAGGTAGGGTTGTTAAAGCAGGAACTGTGATTACTTTTGTAATTACCCAACCAGCAAATGAAGAAGATCAAACCAGTCCAGCAGAAAGAGCTAGAGCCTTCCAAGAAATAATGAATAAAGCATCAGGTTTAAAACCAGATCCTAATTATTATTTGGAAAAGCAAATCTTTGCACCAGTTGAAAGATTATTGGAACGAATTGACGGTATCGACATGGTAAGAGTTGCTACTACCTTATCTATTGACACAAGGAAATATATCTTAAGAATGAAGAATAATGAAAACTTTTCAGGGGGATTGACTCCATTAGAATCAAATATTAGTGATTCAGAAAGATTCAGACAAGCTAGTCATTTATTATTGACTTGTAAATGTGGAGAAACTTTCAGATACGGAGGAATCCAATCGTCTAATGATTATAAGATTTCATTTAAAGGAATAGTATGTGCTAAATGTAATAATTTATTCACACCATTGAAAATCAATTGTCAACTTGAAAATGCTATAAGGACACATATAGCTACATACTATAGTGGATGGTTGGTATGTGATGATCTGGCTTGTGGAATTACTACCAGACAAATTTCAGTTTATGGTAAAAGATGTATTGGTACTTCAGGTAAAGCTTATGGTTGTAAAGGTATAATGAGATATAAGTACAGTGATAAAGCTTTATATAATCAATTGTTATATTTCGAAGCATTATTTGACGTTGATAAAGCCAAAGCCTTAAAATTAAAACCTTTATATGATTCTTTAGATAAGGCAACCGATATTCCACAACCAATACCATCAGGTAAATTAGAAGCATTAGCAGAACAGAATCGAGAGATGTTTTCTACGTCAAAAGAAGTAGTACAGAAATACTTAAACGATTGTGGTCGTAGATACGTCAATATGGCATCAATTTTTGATTTTATGGTAACTAAATAAGTCTTATTTATAGTAATTTATTGTATAGTAATTGTTTAACTAGTAAAGTTTTCCGTGTGCGAACCATTTATATTTCGCGAAAAAGTATTTTGAAACGTAAAATACAGATAAAGCTTGAGGAATTGGTTATAACCGTTGGATTTGTAGAGAAATTCATCCGAAAATAAACGATTGGGATGAATTATAATCAACAGGGACACGGAAATAATGGAGTTCCACTCCAATATGGTGGGAATTCCAGTGGAGCTGGTCAACAACAACAACATCCCCAGCAACAACATCAACAACACCAGCAGCTCGAAATTGAACAGCAATTAGCTAAATTAACACCAGAACAACTTCAGCAGCTAAGGCAGAAACCTAATTTCGAGCCTATAGTAAGTCGTTTTATTCAAAAACAACAACTTCTCCAACAGCAGCAGCAGCAACAACAACAGATGTATTCTCAATCTGGAGGATATGGTCAATCTAGAACTAATGCTAGAGTGCCACAAACTTTCCAAAAACAACCACAACAACCACAGCAGCAAATGTATAATAGACAACAACCAACAAGAACAGGATTACCACAGAATCTTTCACCAGCTCAACAGCAAGCATTGCAAGCACAAATGAATATGAGAAATATGAATGCAGCAGCTATGGCAGCTGTTGGAGGTAATAGAGCAGCGGCAGCAGCTGCAAACCCTCAAGCCAAACTTGTAATGGCTCAACAACCTCAAATTCAAGGTAGTCAACCATCTTCATATAATCCTGTAGGATTGGGAGTCAATGGACAAATTGCAGAACAATCAAAGCCATTGACACAAGCTACTGCTCCAACAGCAGCGCCTCCACCACCCAGTAAGTTTGTTACTAATCAAACATATACAAATTATCCATCTATTCCACCGGAAATGCAAAATAAAATCCCATTGGCAAAATTATCATCTACTGATGAATGGTCTAAGAAATTGAAAGCTGAAGGGAAAGAAGTGCCATTGGATGTGAAAATATATGAAAATTTAATTGCCAAAGAATCAAAGAATAGATCCAATTCACTTCGACAATTCGATAGTAATAAGAGTTTGAATGAACAATTAGTTCGAGATTTAAGAACATATAATGAGATCAAACAATTAAGAATGAAAGCTATTCATACATCTAGTCAAAATCAGTTTAATAATAGTATATGGGGAGAAGGTTATCAAGGATATGGGAATGGTATTTCAAATACTACATCCCAGAATGTTTTACCTAATAATCGTAAGAAATATTCTAAAGTACCAGAAACTAATGTAACGGAACGAGATGTCAGTAAACGTATAATTGATGATATCCATAAGAATCCCAAGAGACATTACGTTCCTGTCAGACTTGAATTTGAACAAGAAAGAGATAGATTTAAATTAAGAGATACTTTCTTATGGGATTTGAATGAACAAAATATGACATTGGAACAATTTGTAGGAACATTATTGGAAGATTATAAATTTATCTCCCATCATCATATGCAACCTATATTACATTCCATTAAAGAACAAATAAAAGATTTCCATAGAAAACCTGATAAATCAATGGGAGAAATTCGAATTCCTATCAAGATCAATATTGTTATCAACAATACTCAGTATGTTGATCAATTTGAATGGGATATACTAAATTTCGAAGATAATGATCCTGAAGAATTCTCCCAAATTTTATGTGATGAAATGAATTTACCAGGGGAATTTGGTACTGCTATATCTCATAGTATTAGAGAACAGACACAATTATTCCATAAAGCATTATTTTTAGTAGGATATGCATTTGATGGACTGGCTATAAACGAAGATGAAATTCGATCTCATTTATTACCACCATTAAGATTAATGTCTCAAGAGAATAATAAACATTATGGATCATTAGTTGATGAATATTTCTCGATTTTAAGAAATCCTAGTAATGTCAATGATTATTCACCATCATTAAATAAATTAACTCAAATAGAATTGGAAAGATTAGACAAAGAAATGGAAAGAGAATCTAGACGTAAGAGAAGACATATTGCTAATGATGATGTTTCATTAAGTAATTCTGGATCTAGAGGTTCAAGAAGAGGAGCATTCCATGGAGCTAGGGGAGGACCTGTATTACCTGATTTAAGTGATTTACCTAAAACATTCAGAACACCTCAGCCATCTAGTGTATTACCTGGAGGAGTTGATTTAGGAGTTCCTGATATTTATTCATATAATGAAGTTATTGTTCATAGAACTCAAGTTGTAAATCCTGAGTTTGAACCACAACAACCAAAAATCGATAGAGTCAAATATAATTATGATCAGTTTAATGGCCGATTCTTAGTTAAAATTAAATTGCCAATATAATGTAAATTAGAAATATATATTAGAAATGCTGCAAAAGCTTCGCGGGGAAACGCATATGAATAGTATTATATAAAACCCGTATTGTGCATAAAATCGCAAGATCCCAATAGAACTGGAAGATCTAGTAGAAAAGATGGGTAAAGAAAAATATGCATTGATTACAGGAGCCTCTTCAGGAATTGGGTTTGCTTTGACAAAAGTATTGTCGCAGAAAGGATATAAAGTATTTGCAACATCGAATGATTTTGATGGATTGAAACCTTTAGAAGCCGATTATGGTGCAATAATTATCAAATGTGATATTACTAAATTAGAAGATATCAAGAAGGCTGCTGACATTGTTAAAGCTACTAATGGTGGTAGATTGGATATCTTATACAACAATGCAGGAATTGCAGCCGGAGGACCTGCAATCGAAATAGATGAAGATGTTCTTAATAAGATATTCCAAGTAAATGTAATTGGTCATATTAACGTTACTAAACATATGGCGGATTTCGTTATTGCTTCCAAAGGATGCATTGTATTCACCAGTTCCGTCAGTAGTATCGTACCACTTTCATGGATTTCAGCCTATAATTCCACTAAGGCTGCAATTGACATGTATGCTAAGACTTTACATGCAGAAATGAAACCGTTTGGCGTTAGAGTTCATTCCGTCATCACTGGTGGTATTGACACCAATATTAATGAAAACCCTGCAGCTATTAAAATTGCAGACTCTCGGTATAACGTTGAAGGAGCCGAAGAAAGTTTTAGAGCTACTCACAGCATGACTAAAGTCAGCCCTACCAAACCTGAAGATTATGCTAGACAAGTTGTTTCAGTAATTACACGTAGATGTGACCCCGGATTTAATATCTATAAAGGGAATAAGTCTGTTACATTATATTATCTCTCAAGATGGCTCCCATTAAGTTGGCTTCAAAGGTTAATTTCAAGAAACTTTAAACAATTGAAAGTTCTTAGAAATGTCGCCAAAAAATATAAGAATAAGTAATATATACTGCAGTGTAATTATAATGCAACACTATTAAAATTTAAAATTGAATCTGCGCCGCACGTCTCCGCGCCAAAAAAGGTTGGGTTTTAAAGCTCCACATGCATTTTTCCGGAATAAAAACTAATTAATACATACTAGGAAAAGTTCAATTATAATGGCAAATGAACAGAAATATGCGTTGATTACCGGAGCATCTTCAGGGATCGGTTTTGCTCTATCAAAAGCTTTAATAAAAAGAGGGTATAAAGTATTTGCTTGTGCACCAAAATCAGTAGAGTTCTTTATGAAACCTTTACAAGAATTAGGAGCTACCACATTTGATTGTGATATAACTAATTTAGAAGATATTAAACGTGCAGTTGCACTTGTTAAAGCTGAAAGTGGTGGGAATTTGGATATTTTATATAATAATGCTGGTATTTCAATTAGTGGACCAGCTATTGAAATTGATGAAATTAAATTAGATAAGATCTTTCAAGTAAATGTTATTGGACACATTAATGTTACTAAACATTTTGCAGATTTCGTAATAGCTAGAAAGGGGACTATTGTTTTCACAAGTTCTGTTTGTTCTATAGCTCCATTATCGTGGTCTGCTGCATACAATGCTACTAAGGCTGCTATTAATATGTATGCTAAGACATTACACGCTGAAATGAAACCTTTCGGAGTTAAGGTCCATTCTGTTATCACTGGAGGTGTGGATACTGCCATTTGTGATAATAATCGTGTACAAGCTTTGACTTCAGAACACTTTAATGTTGATGGAATTTATGAAAGTATTAATTGTACTGCCAATATGTCAAGAAATCGTCAAACTACTGAAGATCCTGATGTTTATGCTGAAGGAATCATTAAGAAAATAACCGGCAGAGATCCAGGTTTTAATCTTTATAAAGGTGCTAAATCTTATTCTTTATATTTAGCTTCTTTATTAGCACCATTATTCTTATTCCAATGGGGAATTGCTTTCCATTTCAAACAATTAAAAGTTTTCAGAAGCCTTAGAAAAGCTTTAAAAGATAAAAAGAAAAATGATTAGTCTAATGTATATTCTCTGTATTAACTTCTTCTTAGACTTTGGTCTTCTCGTCTTATTATTTCTTAGGTTATCAGTGCGGCGATATTTACACACGACATATCGCACCTTCCGCATTCTGCTAAAAATATCACAACGCCCTCCGATAAGTATCTTGGCTGTTAAATAAACATTCAAGATGGTCCGATACGAAAGAGTATGTATCACTAGAGGAATACTAATATATTCCCTCAAATTCCTGTTTGAAAATTTTATGATTAACGCCCGTTTTTTAATCAATAAAATTATCATCCATTTACTTCGCCATGATGATTACTAACAAATTAGATTGATGAAGGACTTGAATTAAAAGATTATAAACCAGAGGCAGAAACTGAAGATTTACTCGATAATTTTGGCGGTCCTTTCGAAGAAGAAGAAGATGAAAGATTACAACAACAAGGATCCAATCCATCCACGACTAACGAAATACATCGTAATATTCATGACGCCATTTTAGAAGGTAATTCATCTAATCAAGAATTAGCTATGGATAATAATAGCTCTACAGGTAGTAGCGACAGCACATCAGAAACTAGATCAACTCCTGATCTTGAAAGTCAATTACCATTACCTAGATTATCAAAGAAACAAAGAATAATGAATGTATTATATCATTTAGTTCCAATTCAACAAACATATGAAAGAATAAATAATGGGATAATAACAGGTAGAATGCAGTCAAATGTTCCAGGAAGATTTATTGGTCAAGGAACTGATGGAGTATTCCGTAATTTAATGGCAAAACCTGATGCCACGTCTAACGTTATAAAAAATGAAACTAATCCTCCAACGTATGAAGAAGCAGCTGCAGATGCTACGCCAGAATATTGGGAATCATCAGTTATTGCTCCAATATATGATGATGAAGTATTTGTTGAAGGCCTTCCCGTAGGAAATGTTGCTAATTTTGTGTGGAATGGATTAGTTACAGTTGCATTCCAATTTGTTGGATTTTTATTATGTTATTTATTACACACGTCACATGCTGCTAAGCATGGATCAAGAGCCGGTTTAGGTATAACTTTTATATTCTATGGATGGAATTTAGTTCCCTCAAATTTTGGTAGTGCAGATGAATTACCTACTAAATATGAACCAAAAAATCCTAATAAATTTGATATTTATAAATCAACTGATATAACAGATGGAGGGGTCGATGATTATAGCTCAGATTTATTCCATCAAACTGATCATGATAGTGGCAGTCGTACACCTTATTTTGCTTATGGATTAATTGCATTAGGATTATTAATGATTTTTAAAGCCATAGTTGATTATTATAGAGTTAAACAAATGGAAAGAGTTATATTACATCCTCCTAGTAATACCACCACAACTACAAATACAGAGACTACGACAGAAACAAATTGGGAATCACCAAATGATGGGAACGACAATGAATAGAATTATTAACGAATTAATAAATGTACATATTTTACATACATGATTAATGCAGAATTTAACTGATTATCCTAATACTACCAACATCTTTTCGTATATAGTAAACACAATACCTCCACTTAATACTAATCTACCTAATCTTGGAGTTGCACCTTTCCAAAATGTAGATAATCCTTCTTCTTTAAAAATTTTAACAAAACAGTTTAAGGTAGAAGTATATAATTTATCAGCTCCTAAAGCTTGCATTCTTGTTTTAACTGTATCTATAGGCATTGTTGTATAAACAGTAATTGTACCTGCAAATGATCCAACAGCAAATGTTGCAGCTGAAGATAATGGTTGATTTGGTGGAGTATTTGTAGTTTGTTGAATCATAGTTTTAATAGCATTATATGAACCCAATCTAACTGCTTGATTAGATGCTTGTCTTAATGATACTGGCACAACACCAGCATAAATACCTTTGAATCCCATATCTCTACATAATTTTATTGAACCAGAAAGTAATCCATTTTGATATTTAGGAACTTTTGCTTGTTTATCATCAATCAATGCAGTTTTAATGGCTTCAAAAGGAGTAACTGCAACCACACTTTCTAATAATCCAGCTCCTAATCCTGCAATAACACCTCTGGGACCTGATAATTTCCCATTCTTGTCAGCCAATAAAGATTTGATATAATCGAACCCAAGGAATCGGATAGATGCTTTGACTGTATTACCAACAACAAATGCTGGACATCCTACATATAAAGACGAAACACCTTGATTTTTAGCTACATTATAAATTAATACAAGTGGATTTCTTGATGCTTTAGAAGATTTATCTATTAATTGAAGTCTGGTTTTAGCAAATTCAAATGGATAAGTTATTACACCTTCTACTGCACCAGCAACACCTCCTGCTATAAATGATTTGAATGGATCCACCTTCTATCTAGTTAATATAGATTCTTCATATTTATGCTAACGAAATACTTACCTTTTTATCTTGACTCATGATAAATTTTTCACTTCGCAAAAATTCCCCAGATTTACTGAAAAATGGCCGACACCGCTAGAAATTATATTTAAAAATATATTAAAATATAAATTAGAGATCTTCGAAATCATCAAGATCATCGAAATCGTCCAGATCTTCATTATCGTCAGCACCTTCTTCAGCTAAATTAGCATAGTAAGCTGCTAATGCATCTTGAGCTTCTTTATCTTTATCACCAGAACCTTCACCATTACCATCTGCAGATGGCTCAGAAGGTGTAGTTTCAGCAACTCCAGGTTCTTGTTTAATTTCAGGATCCGGTTTAATTATTGAAGGTTCAGGTGTTTGTTCAACTGATGGAGCGTTTGAAGGAGCTGGTGATTCAATTCCTTTACCAACAGTTGATGCTGAATGCCATGAAGGTAAGGCATTTTGTTGAAGTTTCATTCTTCTTTCTTCTCTTTCCTTTTCCTCTTTATCTTCATTTTCTTCATTAGCTGTAATAGATACATGTAAAGTAGCTTGACCTTTGTTGTTCAAAGAAGGTTGGTTCTTTGATTTTGACAATTTCGTAGAAACTGGGAAATTTGAAATAGTATTAAGTTGAGCTGGTATAGCTTCCATTAAAGCCAGTTCAAAATTATTATCTTCAATTATAGAATCATCAATTTTCTTTAAAAATGCAATAATTGGATCAATTTGAATCATTAATTTTTCTAGAGATTCTTGTCTAATTGTAGCTTGTTGGCTTGAATCATCTTCAGTCAAGTGAAATCCACAATTATCACAAACAAATTGAGATTTATCATCATTAAGTAATGATATAGCATCTAATTGACTAAATTTTTTACCACATCTTTTACATAAATAACCTTGAGGATTCCCATATTGAGACATTTCTATTTTAATTTTATTAACTAATGAATGAACTTTCCATTTTATAGAATCAATAGCTAATGTTATACGTATATAATAATAACTTCTTTGCATTTGTCTTTGTTGAGGATTGTCTTCCTTTTGATAATGTACAGACAAAAGTTTTTCTTCAACTAATCTATTACAATACATACGAACTTCTTTTCGTTTGATTCCTAAAAGGTAAACTAAATCATCTTCCGATAAAACTGAATGAGCCAACACTGCATCTAATACAAGTATATAAGGTTTTGAATAGAATCCTCGAGCCACAAATCGTATTAATGCTTGTATGGTATCGTTGATCATTTTTGAATATGCAAGTATGAGGAATTAGAATGTTAAGAAATTCTAATCAAAGATTTCTTATAATTATATGTTAAGAAATTCCTACTCTAATAATTACCAAAGTTTGCGACAAGGTTATCGCGGTATGAAATTTACAGAAGGATAGTCATTATGGGGGGAGTATGCGCGTATATGTCATACCGGCTTGGGGTAGGCAGTTAAAGCCATCGTGAAAACCATTAAAAATGAAGCTAATGACGTCAAAATTAGACCCAGATATAGTCTGGACAACAATAAAGATAGCACAGAAAGACCGGATTTATCAGCGGTAAAATTAACCCAAAAAAGATTAAACAAGAAACTACACTTAAATAAGGCAAGCGAGCGAAATGCACCGAACCATTTGTACGAATTAAATCTCCTAATAAGGAGACCCTTAACAATGGCAGATAAATAATTTCAGAGGGACACGAAAGTTCGATTGCTGAGTTTCACGCCAAATGTATAAAGAGGACGCACGATAAGGTAATTTACAGGAGTTCCAAAAGCCTCCTAGTGGCATAACAAGGACCCGACATGTGGCGGTGATCGGTTATGAAATTCAGCCTTACAACTAAGTATTCTACAGTTTACTGTGTGAATAAGTCAACATACTTCAACTCTCACACTAACCAGGCTAGATACTGTTGTCAGTTCTCAGTTCTAGTTCTCAGTTCTCAGCTCAGTATCATCGACAAGGACTTAATTCCCAGCATCCACAACGATCCTGGACGAACCTGGACGAGCCTGACGATACTGGAACGACCTAGGAACGCTCTATTGTTATTTTATAGACAGCAGTGACGCGAAAGACACGAAAACGCGAAAACCTGAAATCATCAAATCACTTATATATCTTCGCAAAGGGGCTAAAGTAGGAAAAAAACTTAAAAAGTACAAAAAGTACAACCAGCAGATCAAACGTCGATTAAAAGTAACATTAAAGTGTTGATTTTTTAGTGGTTCTTTATTCATTTAAATCCATTTAAATCCTACCTTACAATAGTAAGTCAAGGTTAAAGTACTCTATTTTAGATATACTTAATTAAAGGATGTCCATTGATGGATTTAGAGTTCCTTTAGAACAAAAAATGGACATCAATACACCTTTCCATAGGAATAATTCAAAGATTACAACTCCACCCGAATCTTCATTCATTTCTAAATATCCAAATACTTATGTTCAACATCCTAATAATGATCAAATTGATACAAGTTTAACTATCGATACTCCAATTAAAACATATGATATTAATTCAAAGAATTTGCTTTTATCTCCAGCATTTTCATCACCACAAAATCCTTCATTTTTAAATCATTCCCAAGCATCCAATTCTCAATCATCTCATTCACAGAATTCTTACCACGTAAACCCTAGCAATTCAACAATTGGTGTTTCAGATTTAGAAAAAACTAGAAAGAATAAAAAATCAAAACCTAAAAAAGCATTTGATTTCCAATCAAGTGAAAAACCTCCTTATAGTTATGCTACATTAATTGGATTATCAATATTATCACATCCTGAAAAAAGATTAACATTATCATCAATTTATAGTTGGATTTCTGATACTTTTAAATATTATAAACGTGAAGATGTTGGATGGCAAAATTCAATTCGTCATAATCTTTCATTAAATAAAGCATTTATTAAAGGTGAAAAATCAAAAGATGGTAAAGGACATTTTTGGTGTATTCAATCAGGTTTTGAAGATCAATTTTTAAAACTGAGAAATAATAAAACTGGTAGTTATCAAGAAATTATGGATCAAATTAATCAGAATTCAAGAAAGAGATCAATTAATTCATTACCTTCATCACCAAATTATTATGACGCTAATACTTCATTATCAAGTAATAAAGATAAAAATGATGATAGTGATAATGATGAAGAAGTAACTGAAAATGATTTAGAACATTCACAAAATTATAGTCAAGAAAATTTACTGTATAATGATTCATTAAATTATTCTAATAAAAGACAAAAATTAGAAACTTTAGGTGAACCATTTAGTAATATAACTCCTCAAAGACCAATTCAAGGAATTCAATTTGATCATAATAAACCAACTCCAACATTTGATTTAATTAATAGTACACCAAAATTAATTGTAACTGAATCACCAAGGAAACCATTAGTTGCAAGTAAAAATTTAACTTTTACATCATCATTTAGTTGTAATTCAAATTTAGAATTAAGTCCAATCAGACCTAATGAAACTGGTCCTTTATTAGAACCTTTAACTCCTGGTAGAATTTATAAAGTTGGAGCTGTTAATCATCATTTATCATTAAATTATCAAAATACTAATTTACTTTCAAACCATTCAATTTCAACTACAACCCAATCAAAAACTTCTCATTCAAGATCAGGAAGTCTTAATAATTTAAATCAATTAACTAATAACGTTTCAACATCAGGTGTAACTGTTATTAATAATGTTAATAATCCACCAACATTTCATCCAGGTCATCAAAGAACTAATTCATCATCAAATAATAATGTTGTTAATCATTTAAGAACTCCAAAAGATACTCTTAAAACATCATTAAGAATTTTGAAAACTCCACAAAATTCTGCAAAGAAATTTTGGAATTCTCCAAATTATTTAGATGATTTTTATTATTCTCCATTAGTTACAAGTTCTTCAGCATTACATTCATATGATGATGATGATATGATTTTAAGAGCATTTGAAAGTCCTGTTAATAATCAAAAAACTCCTTTTGAAAAATTACATAGTAGGAAACTTTCAAATTCTTTATCTAATTCAGTAATTGAAAAGAAGGATATAACGAAGAATTGAAATCGATAACGAAGAACTTAATGAAGAATGGGAATTGGGAATGAAGTAAGGAATTGTAAATTAGTGTATATTATTGGTTGTACTATATTTTTTTATAATAAATATTTAATCGGAGTCTTCGTCTTTACTGTGTTCTTTACTGTGTTCTAATCCTTACTGGAGCATCCCTTGCATCCACACGTTATACATTCCACCACCTTTGTCTCCTTATTACTCTCCAATACATCTTTTGAAACTCTGCATATACAAACAGTATCAAAATTATTATTCTGTTTCATTATACAATTCAAACAACATAATTTTTCATAACCTTTCTTCTTCCATTTAGCTATTAATTCTCCATTACAATACTTTTGCTTTAGTAGCCATTCATAAAGTTTTTTATCTATAATTTTCCTATCATAATAAATAGAATAAATGTATCTTGAAATCTGATGATTAATTTGAATTATTCTCCATAATTGTTGTTTATCGTTAGGACTTTTCTGTGCATCTTTTAATTTAATTAGTAGTTTATTTAACGTAGGTTCGATTTTATCAAAACCTTCAGGTGGTTTTCCACCTCTTTTACTTGATATTATCTTTGGCATGAACTTGAGTGCACCAAATTTGGATTATTTGAGATGAGAAAAAATAACGACATCGGCAGGATTCGAACCTGCGCGGGTAAACCCATTGCATGCCTCAAACCATTCGAGTGCAACGCCTTAACCTCTCGGCCACAATGCCTAGTAATACAAGGAAATCCAAGTTTCTAGTTTATATTGTGCATAAGACCCACACAATGAGCTGTTCAAAACCATATGGCTTAGATGTATTTATTGCAGGAATACGTTTCAGAAACGTCTCATGCATTCTCTTTTATGTAGGTTGTGAGTGGGTGTGAGTGTATTACTAGTTAGATTGCTTTTCTCTAAGGTGTAAACCTTAATACCCCGTGAAACTTTAGATCTTACACTACAAAGAACAACAGTTGCAAAGGACGTTTACAGTGAAACAAAGCCTGGGAATGTACTAGAACACACAAACAATACAATAAGTGCATTTTGGACCAAGGCTGTATAGCCAATAAATTGACTTAAATGAGAAAGATCACGAACGCTGAGTTTATGAGCATTGCTGTTACTAAAAATGGTGATCGCTGAAGGAGTAAAGAAGATCCCATCGCAGTTGCTGGATATTTAACTTGTATAATTCTTATATAATTACAACATTGTGGAGACGGACTAAATTGACACCATTTGCTACTAAAACTTTAATTAATAGTGTCAGCCTCGCATCACCAACTTTTCTTGTTTACAGATCTGTTGGCGCACATAAAACTCCTACATACAATCCGTAAGGTACTATTTTGATTTCAGCTTATATAAGCTGATGGATAGAATTTTTCAAGTGGAAATTTGAAGCAAATAAAACTTATCAGCTAAATCATGGCCGCCGACACGAGACCTACTTCAACATCGGCTGTGATTTCAACATTGGTTGCCAATTTAATCTTATGTGGGATCTTTGTTGGATGTTTTGTTCTTTTAAGGCTTAAATTTAAACGAATTTATTCACCAAAATCTTCGTTAGATATTCTTGATAAAGAGAAAAGACCTCCTGAATTACCAAAAGATCCATTCTCCTGGATATTCGTTTTATTAACAAGAGGTAATAGTCATATAATAGAATATGCTGGATTAGATGCTTATTTCTTTTTAAGATACCTTTTCAATTTAGCTGCTGTATTCTTTGTTGGATTACTTACATATATTGTATTATTACCAATCAATGCTACTAATGGTCACCATAATGAAGGGTTAGATAAATTATCAATTGCTAATGTTTCAGATCGTAATCGTTATTACGCTCATGTATTCGTTGGATGGCTTTTCTATGGTGGTGTCATCTTTGTGATTTACCGTGAATTATTCTTATTCAATTCTTTAAGATGTGCTTTCCTTAGTTCTCCCAAATATGCTAGCAAATTATCTTCAAGAACGATTTTATTCCAATCGGTTCCAGATTCCCTTTTAGATGAAAAGCAATTCTTTAAGATGTTTAATGGAGTTAAAAGAATCTTCGTTGCTAGAACATCAAGAAAATTAACAGCCAAAGTAAGAGAAAGAGATGGCTTGGTTAATAAATTAGAAGCTGCTGAGAATAAATTATTAAAATTAGCAGTTAAAAATCATTTAAAAGCTGAAAAAGAAGGTAAACCAATTAACAGTTCAAATATTTATGATTATGTTCCTGATAATAAAAGACCTAAGATTAAATTAAATGGTAGATTTGGTGAAAAAACTGATCTTATCAAGCACTGCTTAGAAAAAATTCCTGAATTAGATAAAGAAGTTAGGAAACTTCAAAAATCTTATAGAACTGCTAAACCTAAAAATTCTATTTTCGTTGAATTTGAAAATCAATATATGGCTCAATTAGCTTTTCAATCAACTATTCATCATAATCCATTAAGAATGAGTCCGGTTGAAACTGGTATGGAACCTGAAGATATTGTTTGGCATAATTTAAGATTATTCTGGTGGGAAAAATCAGTTAGAAGAGTTATTGCAATTGCATCTATTACTGCTACTATTATTTTATGGGCTATCCCTGTTGCTTTTGTAGGTGTAATTTCAAATATTACTTACCTTACTGATAAATTACATTGGTTAAGATGGATTTATAAATTACCTGATCAATTATTAGGTCTTATTACTGGTTTATTACCAACTATTTTATTATCAATTTTATTGGCTCTTTTACCAATTTTCATTAGAGGTATGGCTACTGTAGCTGGTGCTTCTACCCAACAAAGAGTTGAATTATTTGCTCAAAATGCATATTTTGGATTCTTAGTGGTTAATTCATTCATTGTTATTACTTTAGCTTCATCTGCAACTTCTGTTGTTACACAAATTATCGATGATCCAACAAGTGCATTAAGTTTATTAGCTAATAATTTACCAAAAGCTTCTAATTTCTTTATATCATATATTGTTTTACAAGGTTTATTAATTGCAGGTTCAAGTTTATTCCAAATTGTTGGATTTTTCTTATATTATATCTTAGGTGCTTTATTAGATAGTACTGTAAGAAAGAAATGGGTTAGATTTAGTGGATTAGGTCCAATGACTTGGGGGACCTTATTCCCAGTTTATACTAATTTAGCTACAATTACATTAGCTTATGCTATTATTTCACCAATGATTTTAATCTTTGCTGCATTTGCATTTTTATTAATTTTCATTGCTTTTGCATATAATTTACTTTATGTTAATATTGAAGGTCCTGATGTTAGGGGATTACATTATCCAAAAGCTTTATTCCAAACTTTTACAGGGATTTACTTGGGTCAAATTTGTTTACTTGGTATTTTCATTGTTGGTAAAGGTTGGGGACCAATTGTTTTACAAGCTATTGGATTAGGATTTACAGTATTTTGTCATTTAAATCTTAGTGAAGCTTTTGATAGATTAATTAAGGTTGTTCCAATTGATGTTATGAAGCCTTTAGATGGTGTTAGTGAAACTCCTTCATATAATGGAGTAACTGATTATAAACGTAAAGTCTTGGATAGGAAACAACTTAAAAAGAGATATCAAATAGAAGATGAAGCTGAAGCTCAAGAACTTACTAAAGCAATCAATGAAGATGCAAGTATTAACCATCAAGTTAAACAAGATTTATTAGATCCAGATGTTGAAATGCATCAAGAAGAAACTATAGACACAATTACACCATTATTAGCCGATCGTGATTTTAAAACTTTACAATCTAAAAATCCATTGGTTAGATTTATTAGACCTGATGTTTTCCTTAATTACAGACATGCAAAAGAATATTTACCAGCCAATTATCATGAACCTGCTGAAGTAGTTGATGATAAAAATGCTTATAATTTCCCAGTAGTTTCATCAAGACCAATGACAATTTGGATACCAAAAGATCCAATGGGATTATCAAAGATTGAAATTGAAAATGCTAAGAAGTCAATTAATATGACTGATGAGAATTCTGGATTTACAGACAAGGGGAAGATTTATTTTACTGGTCCTGCACCAGAATAAATGCTCTAAATGTGGAGTATTTGTTCTGCATTAAGTGCTCCAAAAACTTAGTTACTACTTTGCTTATTATTCATTCTCCACCAATGTGGAGAATAAAACATTTCAATAATTTAGTTACTATTCATTCTCCACATTAGCGGAGAATCATTCTTTTTATAATACACATTTAATTAAACTTTGCCTCTTAAAAGGCTAAAGCCGTCTTTAGTTCAAGCTCGGCATGTGCGAATCTGACCGGATTTATTTTAAATATACTCGGTTATCAGGAAAATATGTTTAAACTTCTAACTATGACTTATAATCGTTCAAGAGCTTATGGCAGGCTATCCTTAACTTATAACCATCTAAATGGTGTAATTAATAGTGTGAAAAGGTTCTCCAAACTAACATCTGGATCTAAGTTTTCCCAGAGTTTTAAACAATATTTGGCAGTTGATGGTAAACTTCTGTCATATTTCCATGATGCCCCTCTTGATTTGAACCTTGAAGATGGAACTGCTAACATGGTAGTAGAGATACCAAGATGGTCTAATGCCAAGTTTGAAATTAATACGAAATTGCCAGGTAATCCTATAGTACAAGATGTTAAGAAAGGTAAAGTACGATTTATAAAGAACTTGTTTCCATTCCATGGATACATTCATAATTACGGAGCATTCCCACAGACCTGGGAGGATATAACTAATAGTAATGGAGCCCTCAATCTTTATGGAGATAATGATCCACTTGATGTTGTTGAAATCGGATCTAAAGTATGGAAAACTGGTGATATTATTAAAGTGAAAGTCTTAGGATCATTAGCTTTGATCGATGATGGTGAATTAGACTGGAAAGTGTTTGTAATTAATTCTAAAGATCCATTAGCACGTGAATTGAATGATGTCGGTGATATTGATAGAGTATTTCCTCAATTACTAGAATCTACAAGAGAATGGTTTAGAAACTATAAGATTCCCGATGGAAAGCCTGAAAATCAATTTGCGTTCAATGGTGAATATAAGGGGAAGATGGAGACTCTTAAGTTGATTCAAGAGAATCATCATGCGTGGAAGAAGCTCATTCATAATCAGATTAAACAAAGTGATAAACTTCCGACTATTAAGAATTTAACTATTGAAAAATCTCCAGGATTTGTACTGGAATATGATGTTAAACCTGCAAGCCTGGAGCCAGATACTCCTTTACACCAGGATGTAGATAAGATATATTTTATATAGCCATAGCTTGCGTTAGAAATAGCGACAGCAGAGTGTTGTACCATATAAATTTTAAAGGTCAGTATAATGTTTAATACTAAAGGATTATAACAGTTTAGTATCTGTAAAATATGTAAACTTCATGGTTGTTAATATAAGTACAAACCAGAATAGAACCATCTCTTATAATAGACTCTCTTATAAGTAATTCTAATATGCTTCTCTAAAATGGTCGTTAGTTTCGCTTTAAATATTAATAGTTTCGCATCGCGAAAATAAACATCGACAGAACGTCTTTGGCTTAATACAATGCCAGAACCTAACAGCATAAAGAAATTAAAACCAATACAACCTACACAGGTATGGACGTTTGCACATGCAGCGTCGTTGTTAGCCAATTGTGAAGATGAATATATTTTAGATTCGTTGGATGAGTTTCTTTTACTTCATCGTTCATTGATCACAAATCCAAACCCATTAAAAACTTCTGAACAAACAACTAAAATTACCAAAGATACAAAGGAAATTAGTGTATATGGGATTTTGTTCACGGATATAACACCTACAAATGTTGAGCATTCGATTAAATTAAGCGAAATCTTAGGTATAAATCAATTAGAATGTTTACGAATCATCAGTCAAGTTTGTAAGAAGAATCCTGAAAGGAAAGTAATGGATTTAGAAAACGTAAAGACTAAATTACCTGATGATCGTGAAAAATCCATCGAACAAGAGAGATTAATTCTTTATAGTACAAAGATTTTACAAGAAAGACGAGCAATCTTACAATGTGCATTGGAATTGTTGAATAAGAAACTACATCCTGCAACGTCATCTGCTATCCAGAACCTAGGCAAGGATTTATTCTTATCTAATGAATATGTCAATGGAATTATAAATACTTTGAAATCAACCATCGAATCATTGTCTTCCAAATCTTCTGCAACAGTATTGGACACTATCATCTATAGGGAAACATTATTATTCATATCAACACTTCTTAAAGTGCTTGTGGAATTGACATTCCAAAATTCAAATAATGTCTCCATAGATACCATAGAAAACTGGTTTCAATTCATGCATACAATCAACTTCACTACTGTATTAAGTCCTTTAATCAATGAAAGAGATTCATTATCTTTAATAGATGCATTATCTAATATTGTCTCAATTGCATTATTAGATGTTGAAAATTTAGACTCAGAAATCATGTCGAATGCTACTAAATTCAAAGCCATTAATGATATTATTGTTGATGATGAAAATATCGATTCAGTGGTAATGTACTCGTGGTTAATCATTATACTAAGAAAATCATACCTTTTGACTGAAGATGACGATCCAAATTTCACTAAAGTCATTTCAATTGCAGAAATAGATTCATCTATAAACTATTTAAGTGCCAAATGTAAAGAATTAAACGTTTTTGGCGAATTAAATGTCATTAATAATATTTTGAAATTCGATAATTTATATCCTGCAGTTCTATCAACCATAATAATTGCTTCAATGCCTTTAATTACTTTAACTTCAGAGATATCATCTACAATTTACAATGTGATTAGGAGTTGTCCTAATATCATCATTGAAAAGTTCTTTAATAACCAATCAACAGTTAATGCTATCATTATAGCCAGAGCAAAGTTTCCTCACTTATTAACGCCATTCTTGAAATTGGCTTCAATTAATGGAGAATTTGCTTTCAACGAATTTAATGAACTTAAATCTTATATGTATGAATTCCCAAAGTTAGAATTTGATAATAGTTCAATAATTGATGATGAAAATACAGAATTAGTTAAGACTACTAAATTAATTGATATTTATCCACCATATGAAGTCAATAAGAAATTATCATTATTAATAAATTTCGATACTAAAGCTAAAATATTGCCTAGTAGTAATGAAAATGATGTTTTGGTTACTTTCTTATATAAATATAATGGGTTTGCATTCTTAGGAAGAGTTTTACAAAATTTATCCAATGGATTTAATACATTGGATGATGATAAAGTCAATTTAATTGTTGATATTTTCAATTTATTAACGTCAATTTTAAGTACCGATAAGAAAATTAATGATGGATTATATTTAATAGAGACATTATCAGCATATACTGACAATTCAGATATCATAGAAATCGTTTTAAGATTATTAGAACAAGGATTGCATTCAAGAAATCTTAAAATCTCCAAATCTATCATTGATTTATTATACTATTTAAGTCCTTTAGTTTCTAATAGAGTATGGAACTATTTATCAAATTCAATTTTATTAAGTGATGGAGGAAAAGAAGGATTTATATCGATATTATTCAGCTCGATTGAAATGATTCAAGGTAATTATAATTTAACTATTTCATTCATTAAATTAACTGAAGTTTTAGCTCATGATTGTCTTAATTTAAAACCAAAAGTCCCCATTCAAACCAAATCAAAAGTATTATCTCAATGTATTAATCATTTAATCTTAGTTTTTGAAACATTCGTTCATTGTAGGTTTAATGATTCATGTCAGAAAATGGAATTGGGGATTTTAATTTTAGATACGTTTTCAAATATTTTAACAATGGTTTATGGATTACATAAAAAGACATCCACTAAAGAAGATGTAGGAAAAGTAAGTGAAGTCTTCATTGAATCCGCAAGAAGTATTCTTGATTCATTTTTGGTTAATAAATCCGATTTTTCAAGAACTTGTTATCCATTGAATATTTTAATTGATTCTTTAGAGTATGAAATCAATTTATATGAATTGAAAGATACTTCTTCTTATTTATATTCTTCTTGGATTATAGGAGTCCTTGAATTCAGTGAACTTATTATATCAATTCGTTCATCAGTTAAGTATCCTCCATCAATTTTTGAAACTACAATTTTCAGTAAACTTCCTATATTAGTTAAAACATATGCTAATTATCCTATATTTAGGAAGAATTGTTTGGATTTAATGACGGCATTAACTAATGGAGATTGGCCAGTTAATACTAAACCTTCATTATTGTCACATTTAGGTAGGAATAATACTCAAGTATTGCTTCAATCTTTGATTACAGATTTGGATAACGATTTTGATGATTATAACATAAAGGTAGCTATTTACGATTTCATATCTGCTGTTATGAAAGGCGATCAGCAGGGATTGAGTGTTCTGTTATTAGGAGTTAGAGATATTGTTGATAATTTGACAAAGGAAAAGCCTAATAATTTTTCAACTGATCAATCATTGCTTAAAGTGTTAAAGAAGAACATTAAGAACATCGAGTATTTACCTGACTCAGTAGCTCTTCATTTGGTCGATTGTATGGGACTTGTTATCAATTCCTGGAGTTCACTTCATGCATTATCTGACGATGAAGAATTTGTTGATGAATTAATCAACAGAATTAAATCACCAATCAATTTCAAGCCTTCCAGAGTTGAAGATTATATAACAAATTGTTATAAATTGAAATTGTTATCGAAAATATCAGAGTTATTAGCACTTTACCTTTTCTCAAGTAATAATGAAAAGTATATCAAAAAGATTGGAGAATTCTCCATCGAATTCAAAAATTCTATGGAAACTTTCTTTACTATGAAATCATATCATAATCAACTTCATGTCGACGTTGAAACTGAGTTTATTAATAACTTCAAACCATTTACCGTATCCGACTTTCAATGTTCTTTAGTTAAAAGAAATAGATTTGGAACTTCGACTATTTATAACTTAACAGTTATGGATGGAATGTTTCAATTTAATAGTATTTGGCCTCAATTAAGAGAAAAAGTTATTGCATCAGCAGTCGAATTACAATATTTAAGTGTTCAAGTTGATGTTGCTAAATCATTAAGTGCATTAATCACATCAATTTGTAGAAAAAATCCAAAGATTTTATCGACTGATTTCATTGGATTTGCTAATCATTTATTAAGAACAAATATCGACGAAGGATTACCTGCTGAATTTTTTGAAGAAGTTTACCATACAAGGATTCAATTAGCTTTCTTTATTACCTATAACATGTATAATTTATCTATCTTAAAACAAGATACTACCAAATCATTTGAATTATTGAAGACATGTTCTGAATTATTAGAATCGGATGGAATGAACTTTATAAATAATTTAACTCATAGTACTGGATATTATCGTTCTTTATTAAGGATAATTTATTGTTCATTATCTGCTATTAAAGATAATTCGATCATTTTAATTGAGTATTTTAGTATTTTCAGGAAACTTTTTGAGGTAATTATAAGTAAAGGAACCAAGGTGTTAATTATTGAAATTCAAAATGATGTTTTCCTTTCTAAAACAAATAAAGATCATGAATCTAATAAAATCAGTGAAAAAGTCGATGATGTCTTATTAATCTTGTCAATCTTGAAAGTGTTTGTTGAATTTAAGATTTCACCTAATAGTCAATATGAACTTGGACAAACAATTGAGGATAATGGATTAATTAGATCATTATTAAACCTTTATTCGTTTTCACATTTAATTGAAATCCATGGTGATTTTGTTTTCGCCCAATTAAGTTTAATGTTTGTTCAAGAATTAATGAAATTCGAAGTTATTGCTAAGAAATTGATTGATAATGGCTTATTCACTGTTTTAACTGGAAGTACGATTTCAAATACGATCAAACATGGCGACGTTAACGTTATAAATTCTCCACAATTCCATAGAATATGGGTAAATGGAATCTTACCAATATTCATCTTTACATTATCCAATTTAGGACCAAGTGTTCTTCCTGAAATCTGCTTTGGTTTGGGGACTTTCAAGAAACAAATTGAATCCTGTATAGATAGTTGGTCTAAGGATTCTTCTACTATACGAATTGCTACAGCTACTATAAATGAAACTGGCCAACTTTTGGTATTATACCAATTATTGAAATCGTTTGATATTGAATCGTATTTTGGTATTAATAGAAATTCTTCGGCGGATGCTGGATTGATAGATGTGCCTGTTTTACCAGGAATTGATTCTGAAGTAAAACGTGAAGATTTCCAGGATTATGTTAATAATTTACTCAAACATCCTAAATTCTTAACATCAAGAATCGTAGCTAGTTCATCAGAGGAACAAGCTATAATCGATGCTGGAGGTGCTCAATTAGAGGGATTCGTCAAGAGTATAATCGAAGAAATCAAAGCATTAAAAGAATATTTGGATGTATAGTAGAATATATAGTACACATTTATAATACACACTTTTTAGAATGGACACTAGCAATGTAAACAACCATTTCGTGTAAACATCACCAAAATGGATGCAAAACTTCACGAAGTACTTATACGAGCGCGAAAATTTTCGAAGTATGGACCAACCGTTCTTTATAAGTGCACCAGGAAAGGTGATTTTATTCGGAGAACATAGTGCTGTCTATGGGAAACCGGCCATAGCAGCAGCATTAAGTTTACGAGCATATTTATTGGTATTACCAACTGAAGATGATCGTATAAGATTGGATTTTCCAGATATAAAGTTATCTATCAGTTGGAGTAAAGATGATATTCCATTTGATGAAATAGCACCATATATTCAAAGAACCGAAACAGGAGAATTGAAAACCACAGATGAATTAGTCCCGGAAATCATAGATAAATTATCAGAAAGCTTAGTAGGTCTTGAATCAACTTTCCATTATACTGCATGTCTTTCATTTTTATACTTGTACGTTCATATGTGTAACAAGGAAGTGCCTGGTAAACATTTTTGTGTAAGGTCCACAGTACCTATTGGAGCTGGATTGGGATCATCTGCATCAACTACAGTGATCTTAGCTACAGCATTAGGATTATTAGGTGGACATATAAATAAACCTCGATTCAAATTGAATGATAAAGTAGATTCTAAAGATGCTAAAGAACTTGATTTCATAGATGCGTGGTCATTTATTGGAGAGAAAACTTTCCATGGGAATCCTTCAGGTATTGATAATGCAGTGGCTACTCATGGTGGGGCTGTTCTTTATCAAAGAATGACTGCACCTTCTAATCTTTCAATTAGAACTACAATGAGAAATTTACATCCGCTTAAGTTATTATTAACTAATACTAAAGTTCCAAGAAGTACAGCTACATTAGTGAGTAATGTGTCTAAAATTAATAATGAATACCCAAAGATTATTAGTCCAGTATTAGAGGCTATGGAACATGTTGCAAATGCTGCATATCATCAATTGATAAAACCAAATTTAGATGATGAAGGTAAAAAACAATTATATGATTTATTCAATATTAATCATGGACTTTTAGTATCGTTAGGAGTCTCACATCCTGCATTAGAAGATATTAAAATGATTGGAGATTTAAATTCAATTGGAGTAACTAAATTAACTGGTGGTGGTGGAGGTGGATGTGCCATTACATTAGTTAAAGATGATGTTGATGAAGATAAACTTAAAGACGTAATGGATAAATATGAAACCAAAGGATACGAATCCTATGAAACCTCATTAGGTGGTAAAGGTGTTGGAGCGTTATTCTGCGAAGGTAATAAAGAAATATTTGACTTAGAAGCTTTTACAAACTTCAAAACCAGACAAGATATTGAAGCTGCTTTACATATTAATGAAGTAGATGGATGGATTTTCTGGTGAAAAAAATGTACTAATATACTTAATATATACAAAATTTAAATACCTCTATTAAATTCTAATTGTTGAATGATATTTCCTTTACCATCTTTTAAATCATGGAATTCAGATTCTAATTTAGATACTGGTAATGTTCTTCTTTGAGGGAATACAGCCAAAGCAAATGGAAGTGCCACTAAAGAAGTAGCAAAAATCAAACCAATATTAATACCAATTTCTAATGATTTTGGTTTACCTTTTAACCAACGTTTTTCTAATCTAGCTAAAATTAATGGTGGGATAACCATAATAGGCGTTGCATTAATAACTCTACTAGCAGCAGTTTCTCCAACAGCGTATAAAGCAGCAGTTTTAGAAGTTCCCTTTTCATTACCGTCTCTATCAAAAACAGTAATACCCTTTTTAATCTCTTCACTTCTCATTAAGAAGACATTTACAATACCTGCTGAAACCACAGCAGCAAATGGAACTAATCTCCCCAAGATAAGTCTGGTATTAGGTTTTAAAGACTTCAATCTTGGAACTAAAGCATTTAATCCTAGAGCAACGGAACAGGAAGCAGTTACTGCCATTGAATAATTAGTAACGATTTGTTGGGTTGTAAGTGGATGAGACTTATTAGCATTAGCTGTATTAATAGCGACATTTAACGACTGATTAGCAATTTGCCAGAATAAAGTACCTACAGTACCTAAATTTGGAGTTAACATACCAGCAGTAACAACCAAATTTGATAATACACAAGAACTCATTCTAAATGGTAAGAAAACCGTTTCACCAGTATCTGGATGAATAGCCGAATCCAACACTTTTTTAGCTCTCCATAATTCAGGTGACATAGTTGGTCTGACACCATTCTTATATTCCCATACCATTAATTTAGCAGCTTGAATATCTTTTGAAGTATTAAGAAGCATAGTTGGATCTGATATTTCACTACAATGTTTAACTCTTCCCCAATATGTAGACAAATCATATTTGGAGTTAGGAAGCGGTACAGGACCAGAAACTGACGAAGCCATCTTTATTCAGTCAATTTTTCAATTTTTTCACTGAATATATCAAGTATGAAAAATCAATTATCGCGAAGATTAGTGGAGTTACATTGTAAGAGATGAAGAAAATAACAACAACATTGGGAATTGGAATCGATATACTTCGTATGTCGAGGTTCGAAACGATGCTTAAAAAACCAGGAAGAGGAATCAATTCAAGTTTTGTTGAAAAATTAAGTAATCGAATATTACATCCTATTCATGAATTGCCGGTATTCAATTCTATCGTAGCCTCAAATGATTTTGATAAGACTATTAGATTTATTGCAGGTAGCTGGGCTATGAAAGAAGCAATATATAAGACTTTAGATGAAGAAGATCAACAGATATTTCAATTTAATCAATGGTTCAAATTATATAATGAGCGGGGGAAACCTAATATATCTAGTGAAGATTATTCTAAAAACGAAGAGTTCTTACTTAGTTTAAGCCACGATAAAGATATTCTTGTAGCCACAGTACTCAGACAAGAAATTGATTATTATGTTAGAAAAGATCAAAAAAACGATTAAACATTTATCTATTATAAAATTTATTGAGTAAACTATTCCCATTCAACGGTGGCAGGAGGTTTTGAAGTGATATCGTAAGTAACTCTAGCAACTCCATCGACTTCATTAACGATTCTAGACGCAACTTTCTTTAAGAAGCTGGCTTCAAAAACATACCAATCAGCAGTCATAAAATCAACAGTTTCAATAGCTCTTAAAGCAATAACTTGTTCATAAGTTCTTTGATCACCCATAACTCCAACAGATTTAACAGGTAATAAGGCAGCAAAAGCTTGACTAATTTCATTATAAATCCCAGCTTTTTTAATTTCTTCAATAAATATATAATCAGCTTCTCTAGCAATTTTTAATTGTTCTTTAGTAATTTCACCTAAAACTCTAATAGCTAAACCTGGACCTGGGAATGGATGTCTCCAAACCAAATCTTTTGGAACTCCTAATAATTCACCTAAATGACGAACTTCATCTTTAAATAATTCTCTTAATGGTTCAATTAATTTTAATTTCATATCTTCTAATAAACCTCCAACATTATGGTGAGTTTTAATAGTTTGTGATGGTCCTTTGAAAGAAATAGATTCAATAACATCTGGATATAAGGTACCTTGTAAAAGATATTCAATTTTTCTACCATCTTTTGGTTTAATCTTTTCAGCTTCTTCTTCAAAAACATGAATAAAATTATTACCAATGATTTTTCTTTTCTTTTCAGGATCAGTAACCCCTTTTAATTTACCTAAAAATCTTTCAGTTGCATCGACAACTGTTAAATTAATACCTAAACCTTCAGTTAAAGTTTTATAAACAGTTTCAGTTTCATTCTTTCTCATTAAACCATTATCAACATAAATGGCATGGAATCTATCACCAATAGCTTCTTTTAAAATCTTAGCACCAACAGTTGAATCAACACCACCTGAAACAGCACCAATAACTTCAGCAGTTGGACCAATTAATTTTTTAATTCTAGCAATTTCAGTATCAACGAAATTTTCCATAGACCAATTAGCATTAGCTTTACAAATGTCTAAAGCAAAATTCTTTAATAAAACTTTACCTTTAGCAGAATGAGTAACTTCAGGATGGAATTGAATACCATAAATAGCTTCTTTTTCATGAGCAATAGCTGCATAAGGAGAATTATCTGAAGTTGCAACAATCTTATAACCATTTGGTAAAGCATGTAATTTATCACCATGTGACATCCATACTTGAGAATGATCAACGTCTTTAAATAAGGCACAGCTAGAATCTTCAACATTTAAAGTAGCTGGACCATATTCTCTTTTATCACCTCTAGCAACACCTTTACCATTAATCCAAGCTAATTCTTGCATACCATAACAAATACCTAAGATTGGGACATTCAAATCAAAGATAGCATGGTCAACATGTGGAGCATCTTCAGCGTAAACTGAATATGGACCACCACTTAAAATAATACCTTTGGGAGTCCATGATAATTCTGAAATTTTTTGAGTACATGGTAACATTTCAGCATAGACATTGAATTCTCTTAAACGACGAGTGATTAAATGAGAATATTGAGATCCGAAGTCCAATACCAAGATGGTATCGAAGACTTTGGAAACTTCAACTGGGACTTCGTCAAGATTAGCCATAGTATTTACTGTATGATTTGGAGTTGAGATGAGATGCGAAAAATTATTAACTTATGGGTGCACAGGTGGGTTCAATGAACTAGTAAAAAGTTTAATGAATCAGTGGAATGGCTTTGAGTGTTATGGATTGCACAATAGCAAAGAAATAAGAGATGGGCAATTATCAGGTATTTATATGATTGAGTCATAATGATGTATATCGGCTCTTCCTCGGAGCTTTTGACTTCTTTTGACTCTTTAGTGATTAGGAATTTACACGACATTTTAATACTTTAAGTATGAGGATGTCGTACTAGCTACACTTCTTTTTGCATCCATATTAACGTTCTTCTAATAATCCACAAATATGCGTTCGTTGCCGCCTCCACGAATAACAAGGAAACGAAGATGGAGGAGATTCAAACGTTCTATCAAATCTTTTTTTACTAGAGGAAAATTTACAGATCCAGGAAGTTGTGCCTACAGAAATAAGTATCAAAGTATTTCCAAAATCAAGCAAAGTAGAATTACTTCGAGATTAAGAAGGACTAATATGACAAAATCAGATCAAGTATTAACTAAATCGGCTGGTATGGGGATTAAAACTGTTGGATTAGTAGGGAAAATTGCTACTTCAATGTCAATGCCTATACTAAGAACATTTGGATCATCTAATCTGCTTAACGTTCTGGTGAAGTTCTAGCATTTCGTCACTTTAATAGACTTTGCAGTAAATAGCTAATGTATGTGGATTCTTATTTGTGAAGGTCGTGCGCGATCTTATTCGCGATGAGCATCGATTTTTTAAGTAAAGAGTAGATTAACTTAAGTATGGATAAAACACAAGTGAAAATCAAATTCTTCACCAAAGAAGAAGACCCAAGTATCCAAGTAAGTGATTCAGCGTTATTTGTACCAGTTTCACTTAAAAGATATGGGTTATCAGAAGTTGTAAACCATTTAATTGCCGATGAACAAAAAGGTGATGAAGAACATAAAGTTGTACCATTTGATTTCCTTATTGAAGGTAAATTACTTAGAACTTCATTAGAAGATTATTTAGTGAAAAATGGTTTAAGTACTGAAACTTTGTTGAATTTAGAGTATACTAAAGCCGTTTTACCTCCATCCTATTTAGCATCGTTCAACAATAATGATTGGATTTCAAGTATTGATTCTATTTTAGTAGCACCTTCACAACCAAAAATCTTAAGTGGATCATATGATGGAGTGGTTAGAATATATGATATGAGTGGAACCATCGAAAAACAATTTACTGGTCATACAGGATCTATTAGATCAGTTAAATGGATTTCTCCTACTAGATTAGTAAGTTCAGGTAATGATAGACAAATAAGGTTATGGAAGAACCAAGAAGCTGGAATTCCTGAAGATGATGAAGAGCCAGAGGAAGGTAAAACTATTGCTTTATTAGAAGGACATAAAGCACCAGTAGTATCATTAGCAGTTGATGTTAAATCCAATCGTATATTATCAGCATCAAGTGATCATGATATAGGGTTATGGTCTACTATTCATAAAGAAATGAATAATATCGAAGCTTTAGCTTATGATGAAAATGTCTTATCTACATCCTCAAAGAAAAGAAGAAAAATGGCTGTTCAAGATGCTACTTTAAGACGTAAATCTCCATTATCTATATTAACTGGTCATAGACAACCAGTTGAAGATATTTGCTTTGATGGTAATGATAATACTGTTAGTTATTCAGTTTCGCAAGATCATTCTATAAAGACTTGGGATTTGGTAACAGGTAAAGTCGTAGATACTAGAACTACTGGATTTTCATTATTGTCAGTTTTACATAACCCAAAGAAAAATTTAATTATAACTGGATCATCAGCTCGTCATATAAATTTACACGATCCAAGAATTGATCAAACTTCAAATGAATTAACCACTACAAAGCTTGTAGGACACAGTAATTTTGTTGTTGGATTGTCACAGAATCGTTATAATGATAATATGTTTGCATCTGCATCTCATGATGGATTAGTTAAAGTATGGGACGTAAGGTCGATAAATCCATTATACACTATTACTAGAAATGAAAAAGTCGATAAGAGCACTAAAATATTCGATGTTTGTTGGGACAAAGATATTGGAATTATAAGTGGAGGGCTGGATAAGAAATTACAAATAAATAAGAACATTTAGAGCATAATATATACAAGTATATTTTACAAATCTATCAATGTAGGCTATTTCTTAGAAAACCAGCCGGTTAATCCATAATAACCTTGCCATAAACTCTCTTTATCGGTGATATAGCCATGAAGTCCACCATCTGCATCATCATCTAAACTAGTATATGTGCTTATATCTTTCCAACCCATTTCTTTTCTTAAAAACGCCAACTCTTCAATGTTTAGTTCGACTTGAGGTGCAGTACCATATTTCAATGGCCCTATATTTATCCAATATTTGGAAGGATACTGTTTAACTACTTCATTAATAGTATCGACGTAGTCAACTAAATTTTCAGCTGTATCCATAAAAAACACTGTCACCACCACCACATTTTTAAATTGCTCTGGATTGGAAGGTTCAAAGAACTTAAAATCTTCTAGCCAAGAATGCAAATTTGAAGGTTTTTCAGTTATTGGGAGTAAAGTTGATCTGAACTGAGATTTTGAGTTCTTAAAGTTAGATAAATTATGAACAAATGGGTAAATTTCAAGATTTGGTTGATTATTAGCATAAATAAAATTATTAAATAGATACATTAACCCATTAAGTTCAATTGAATTAACATTATAACCTTGCTTGGCCAATTCGTGAGAAACACGACCAAGACCTGAGCCAGGAATAATCAAACAAGTTTTATCAATTTCATCTTCTGGTATAATAGACTTCAAATTCTTATTTATATAGTTAACAATAGGATCTAATTCTGAAGATAATTGAGAAGAATTCCAGTCTCTATTAAAATGGCCAATAGTTTCAATGACTTTAAACGAACTATTATCAACATAATTTTTAATCAGATCAAAATCACTAAATTTAATCCCATAAGTAGTCATTGCATAGTCTATAACTTGATTTAAAAACTTTTGATTTTCGCCAATTAAATGATCTATATTATTCAATTTATCAAGATACCCTACTTTTTCACATAATTTTTGCTGTCTCCAACTCATTAGCTTAAATAACTTCCGCTTTTGATTTATGAATTTCTTATTATTAACTGCATATAATTGTAGCGATTTAATTGATGAGAGAATTTCAACTCTAGTTTGATGAGGAAGTGAATTTATTCCGTGAGTTCCTATATCACCATTAACATTCCAACTTATAGCTTTCTTTTCATTCTTTATAGCATTCCTTAGCAGTGATTTAACACTATTAAAAATCCCTAATCTACCCAACATTTTCCCAAAAGAGTAACTAACTAATATTAATGGAATTTTGGACCCCGGCAAGAGTTTCTGCAAAACCCAAAACACTATGATATGTGCTACTGATTGCCAACCCACTTCCACCAAAACGTCCATTAACGCAGCCAAATGGAGTAATTTATTTGTAACTGCGCGGCCCCATTAATCTTTCGATTGTGGGTTAATCAGATTTAAATACAGAATAATCCTTTAATTATATTTGATTTTATTGGGAACTTGTTAATAATTGCATAGAATTTTTAAGAGAGTCAAACTAGTAAAGATGTCATTCAATTATGATGATGTGGAACCAGTTCCAATAAATGAGGAATCTCCTCAATTGTGTCAAATATTGTATGACGATAACTATAAATCAACTATGGGGACATTATTAGCCCTTATGGCCAAAAAAGAATACAGTGAAAGATCATTAGCACTTACAGAGGTTGGAATTGACATACTTGCTTCTCATTATACAATCTGGCAATATAGATATGATATAATCAATCATCTTGAAAAAGATTTATACAAAGAATTAGATTGGCTTGAATCTATAGCTCTTGATAACGAAAAAAACTATCAAGTATGGAATTATAGGCAATTAATCTTACAGAAAATCCCCAATTATGATCCTATAAGAGAATTACCACTTTTAAATACGATGATTTTAGAAGATTCAAAGAATCATCATGTTTGGACTTACAGACAATGGCTAGTTCAACAATTTGATCTTTTTAAACATCCAAAGGAAATTGAATTTGTTGATGATATAATTCTGAAAGACATTTATAATAACAGTGCTTGGAGTCATAGATTTTTCTTAAATTTTAGCGGGACTATTGAATCAGTTTCAGTTGATGATGAATTGAATTATGTTATGACGAAAATTCATCAAAGTCCACAAAATCAAGCAAGTTGGAATTATTTATTAGGAATTTATGATAAATTTAATATTCCATTAAATAAATTAACTGATTTTTTAAAACAATTTGTCAACCTAAGTATGGAAGAATCAAATGATGAATTAGATTTAATTAAATCTTCTATTGCATTGGAATTATTAGCAAAAATCTATAACAATGAAACATCCTTAAAGATCTACGACTTATTAATTGAAAAATATGATCCTATTAGAGAGAATTATTGGAAATATTTGAAAACTACTGTGGGAAATTAAACTACTAGTAAAATAAACTACTGTGGGAAATTAAGAATGCCTGTACAATGGATCCAAATGTCAATAGAACACTGATTAAAGTACCGATTATGCACGAGGTTACAAAATATGTGTGTATGTAATAAAATATAATTCCATATAGGGGTGAATTCCAGTGAGATAACTACTTAAAAGGGTTTGAGGGTCTATTGTTTAACCAACTGAAATTATCATCAATTGAACAATAGTTCTTGTAAGGGCTTCGAGGATCAGATCGCTGCAAATCTTAAGTTTATTACCAATATAAAGAATGTTTTATCTTAGTATCTTCTATGTTTATTAGTCCCGTGCATGTTAGGAATGCTGTATCGTATCAGTACTGTCGATCGTAGTGTCTGCATTTTGAGATTTTAACTATCAACCTTAAACTCGGCAAAAACACGAAAATCTAACTGTCAAGACTTTGGTAGGAGAATCTACAAACTAATAGTTTCATTAATCATGCAGTGTATATGGTTAGTTTATTTAGCTGCAAGGATTTATATTTTGCGTTTTTGATAATGAGACCTCCTACGAGAATCTCGGTTCCACATCTAAAGCAAAAACGGCAATGGTTGAGGACCATGGTGGCGGCGATAGCCCCCGGTGCGTAGGCTGCTTTAACTTCCTACAAAAAGCAACGGAAACAGCCAATCCGGCAATAAACCTATGACAAATCCGCATTATTCGCTAAATCTAGACCCGAGTCGTGCGCGCTTGCCTATTTTGTATGTAAGTTCTAGAACAACCATAACCATAAGTTAAGTATTTGTGCTTCAATGAATAAGGTGTTTGACAGCGATCATCAAGGTGGAAAATAATATACTTCCACGAATGGTTAATAATTGCGACATATCCCGATGTTTTATATCAGAATTAAACATTCTCTTTTTGATTAATTATCTCTCGCACCACTTGCGGTAATAGAGGCTCGCCAGGTCGCACTGGCTCCAACGCCATGTAAGATTAGATGGAAGCGCTTTTAAGGACCGGTTCGCAGCCCCTAATCCGCCAAGCTGTATGCATGTAGCAGCAACGGTTTTTGGTTGTTGTAGCCTGTGAACTTGATTTTATGTCGGAATCGTTAGTTCTCCGCTTATGTTTAGCTATTAACTACCGAAACTCAATTGATAAAAACTAAAAGTTAATTGCTTAAAAAATCCTTTTATACGTTAAAACTATATTCTGGGCGACTTTAAAAAAATAGATGGTGGGGCAACAAATGCGAGTTGGTTAAACTACATGAAATTTTTGAAATTTTCATGTAATTCCCCTATTACAATAGGAATACAAATCTTACATAAAACCAAGTGAGGAAATTCGAACCAATATAAATCCTTGCACATCCTTCCGACTAAAATTTCGGTGGAGATTATCAAAGCTTATTTGGAAAAAAATTTCATAACCTTAACCAAATATTTTCGGCAGTAATATATTTTTCGTGGTAATACATCGAATCTGCACTACTAACATATCATTTGGTAGTGTCGTTCTAAGAAAACTGCTTAAGCATTTATTATAGATTAGATTCGCAGTGAAATTTTTTGCAGATACATCATTTGATACCACAAAAAATTGTTTTATATAATGACTAATCCAGATTTTAGTGGGCTAGGTATTGTAATAGAAGAGTCAAATAATCATCCTCAAGAAATAATAACTCCTGATGATATACTATTACCACCTTTACCAAATGAACAAAGTTTAAAATCTTTAAATTCAGTGGTTTCTTTACATACTTCAGCTTCAAGTCTGTCAGTAAGCAATAGCCCTGAACATACGCCGATGTTTCAAAGTGATAATGAAAATCTGGGTCAACCTTTAAATGGTGAAAAAAATGTATTTTTCCAACATCTTAATGGATCATTTTCAACTTATGAACTTGATAGTCCAAGCATTAATTTAGATTCAAATCAGTTATTCCCAACAATATCAAATAATTCAAATGATGCAAGTTCTAATGATCAAAAAAGTAGTCCTTTAAAGAGGTTAAAGACTTTTAAAAATACTATTAGAAAATTATCTTTGAGTAAGTCAAGTAACTCAACTACTTCAACTCCTGGTTTGGCATCTGCTTTTGTTGCTAGTTCATCTACTTTCAATACCACATCTGCTAACACCACATCTGCTAACACCACTTCTGCTAACAGTACTGCTGCTACGTCTTATGATGCTACAAATAGACCAACATTGAGTCCACTCCAAAATCCACAACATTTTAAAACTTTATCACAAGATTCAAGTAATTCAAGAAATTCATTAGAATCTAAATTAAAATGTTCAACCCCTTCAACACCACCCCTTCAGAATTTTTCATCACCAATCATTACTTTATCTGATAACTTATCAATGTCACAAAATAATGTAGAGAAAATTGAACAAAATTACTTGGAAAGTTTCAAAATTGATGCCAATGAATTAAATAATGATGATGATTGTTTGATAAATTATTATAACTACTTGATTAGTGAAAAAAGTCATATAAATGATACTTATAACTTGACAAAATCAAGATTAGTTAAATCCGGTTGGTGCTCTAACGATGATTTGAATAATTTAAATTTACAAAAGAAATATCAATTAGGTCAAATCGATATAAAATTAAACGAAATTAACGACAAATTAGCTAAGAAATAATGTATTATAGAGGTAAATTATAGAGTAACGAATATATGATTATAATTTTAGTCCACTCTTTAGTCTTTTAATTATCTCATAATTTGCCAGAGAGAAAAAAAGCCGTTTTTTTCAGAGGCAGCAACGGCACTCCGGTGCACCATCACCATTGCCACTGACTTTTAAGGCGGCGCCGTGCGAGAAAAAATCAGGCAGTCCCGAAACTTCACCGGCGGCCTAAAACGGGAATTTGTGCCGTGAAAATTTTTCACATTCTAGACACGGCTTGTCCCAGTAAGGAATTAAGCTTTGGTAACCAGTTTGTGTCTGGTATGCCGGTTGCACCTGAAGCCCATTGCTGAGATCGTTTCTGTTAGGAATGAATTTCAAAACCAATGCATTTCGTAAAACACGAGTTGACAACCTTAACTATAGTTAAGAGAAAAGTTGGCTCAATTCATTTTTTGACTCTGTTTTGTAAAACTTGCTAATTCAGTTATTGCAGCCTTGCAGCAAAATAGTGGTAGTGATTGGCAGAAACGTCTGCGTGTATATACCAAGTAGGCTTCGATGAATAGGAGCACCGTAGTATTACCACGTAAATGCTGCAGTATTTTCTTCAATCAGACACTACTCCTTTTTTTGATGCACCATTAATAAACGTCTCCAACATTGATTCCGCCCGATCTGCTTTCGTGTAATCGGTGAATATTTTACGCATAGCCAACCTCCTATTTATTACTCTATTTAGTCATTTTCGTGTCGTCAATCTTTTAATCTTGGTTGCCTTCTTTCCCAATTGGGATTGAATCTGGAACCAGATCTTGATACCGTTTCCAGTTATCATGTTTTTGCCGTTTGTTAACGGTTCTCTTATGTTTTCTGGAATTCACATGAATATTCCAGTTTTCTTCGCCTACAGCAATCAATGGATTGCCATTGGAATCTTTACATACTTCACATTGATAATGTTTCCAATTTTTTTCACTCTCCAATCTTTTATTACTATTGAATTGCTCTAGTTTGTTGGGATCGGGGAAGATAGATGCATCAACTCCTTCAGGAATTTGTGAATCGCCAATCTGTGGACCATTATTTAAAAAATTGGTGCAAATTTGTAATCCTCTTTCTGCTACCAGTTGATTCCAATTATTCAAATCAGTAGCATTTAATAAGTATAATTTACCTCCATATTTATAATTGAATCGTTGTTCTTTAGCCAATTCCACCATTAAAAGCTTCTTAATCCATTTAATTTGATACTTGGCGTATTGCCTTGTACGAATCTTCATTCGCTCAATGCATGCTTCTAAAGTTCCAGTTTCTGTTAAGTATGGTAAGAACTCTTTATAACCAATTACTTGCCAAACACCTTTAGTCAAATCTGGTTTTGGTTCTTGTTTCTGATAGAATTCATGCAATTCTTTAATTTCATCTAATGCACCATTGTTTATCATATCATCAACTCTATTATCAAGTCTTGTTCCTAATATCTCATAATCACTATACACCCAGAACAAGATTGTATTGTAAACCATTGACAGATCTTCCAATTCTTCCAATTTCTGATCTCTATACAATTCACTGGGTTTAACTCCAAGCGTATACCATATCTCTAAAGCTCTTCTTAGCTTCCTTTTATCCTGAGGATGAAATTTTTCAGCAATTTTCCCATCATGTTTGACTAACTCATCAAATATCGCTTCAACAGGACCATCAAGCACCTCTAATTGTTCATCTGTTAAAGGCTTAGCATCTTTATCTTCAATGGTTTTATTTTTAAATAATAATTTCTGAAGATAATAGTGAGTACCACCAATTATTATGGGGATCTTCCCTCGTTTATGGATATCTTCAATGCAAGCAGTTGCTTCTTTAGCAAACCTATGGATATAATAATCTTCATCCCAATCAACATAATCCATCACATGATGTGGGATTCCTTCACGTTCTATAATTGGATGCTTATTAGTGATTATGTCTAGCTTCTTATATACTTGCATAGAATCAGCATTAATAATTTCTCCATTTATCTTTTTAGCCAATTCAATACTGAACTGTGATTTACCAACTCCTGTGGTCCCAACTATAGCTACAACACTTGGCTTATGCTTTATCATCATTAAATTTTTAAGATATCGTAGATAACTTAAGCTCATCGCACTCGCGCATCATGATGATAGAGATGATATAGTACGAGGACAAAGATATATATTATTTCTTACGTATCTTAGTTTGGCTGAAATGGTCGGCTAAATCTTTAAGTTCTTGTGCCAGTGGTGTTGTTATGTTACTTCGATCAATTGGAACCGGTGATGCAACAATTGGAATTGGAGTTACGATTCTAGGACCTTCAAATTCAGTATCATCTTCAATCGAGTCAGAATCATGATCTACATTATTATTATTAAAATGTGATTGAACTTGTGAAATAGGTTCAGATCCAGGCAGTAATTTCAATTCTAAATCTCTAGCTTCTTTCCTTCGATTATTAACAAATTCATCACATTCATTAATCACATTAAATCCTTTAGTTTTAAAATCATTATAAAACTTGGTGGCTTCATTAAGATTACTAATTAATTGCAAATATCTTGAATAGATATTCTCTAATATTTGCAAACTATCTTTCCTATCAGAATTCAGATCTTCATTTTCATTTCTCTCGTTATATTTTTGTTGGAATAATTGATTCAACTCATCTATTCTATTCTCTAAATTGATTTGTTGACGTTTCAGAGTTTCAACAAATTCCAAGTCTTCATTAAATAACTTAAGATGTTGATTATAAATGTATTCAAAGGTGGTTTCATCAACGTCAACATAATCCAGTTTCTTGTACTCATCAATCAATTTAGGAAGAATATTATTATCTTTGCTCTTATTTTCCAAGTTCTTTAAAAATGATTTCCTTGATGATTCTAATTGTTCCACTTCATTTAATGCTTGTCTAATTGAAAATAATACCTCAGTAACATCTGCAGGTAAATTTAACAATATAGAATTAGGAATAAATTTACTTAGTGAATTAAATCCTCCACAATACAAATCCAAATATTCCTTGATTTCATGATAACTATTCAAAATAATATCATCTGCTCTATCAGCTTGATTCAAATATTCATCCATACTATCGATTTTGTACCATAATTTCCCACTGTCTAATTGATTATTGGTTCTTTGCCAACGAGGTCCATATTTTTCTTTGAAAAATTCATCTTCCTCTTTCTCTATTGTAAGTCTTTGACTACATCCTTCGTAAATATCTCTACATTCAGAAGATAAATTCAAAATATTATCATACAATTCTTCAATTACTTTAGTTCCTCCATAACTAATAATATCTTGAGAATGTTGAATAATCAGTTCTGGGATATTTTCAGGTTTCTGAATTGAATCTATTGACGCTGGTAATTGTCTCTCGGTTAAAAAATGGTTCATCATCTTATTTAATGATTGTAAAGGTTCTAAAATTCTCTTTAAAATAAAACTGTCCTGTCTATCTCTATAAGCCAAAGATATTTGTATAATCATATATGGTAATAATTCTCTTAAAAATAATCTATCACTATCAAGAGGATTACTTAACTCTTCAATTACTATAGGTTTAACCATAAATGCACCTTGGATAGTTGCAACTTCTGCTGGAATAGGTTTATGATAAATTAAATCATTATCTCTTTCAGCTGTTTTCAAAGTAGTTTCAATCATTTCATTTAATCCTTTTAAATCCTCAATAACTAATTCTTTGACATATCGTTGATACTTGAGTCCCTTATTACTTAATTCATAAGCCTTACGTAAATATGCCACTTGTTCACCATAATTTTGGCTCTCTAACAGAAGCAATGATAGTCTATAATTGGCAGCACTCAAGAAATGATAATGTTTAACAGTACAATAATTAATGAATTCAAGCTTGATAAAATCAGATTTATTACCATATTCAATACATTTCAGGTATAAATTACTGGTTTCCACTGATAATTTAGCAATCACCGTATTTTTCATCTCGGAATTAACTGATTTCTGCCATATAGATTCTTGAGCTTGTGCCAACATCAAATACTTCAAAAATTGTAAGGAGTCATGAGAAAATTCATCCATACTAAAATCTTCCAGACTAAGGAGACCATTCAATACTTCAAAACAACCAGCTGACATCTGTAAATAACTACACATTCGTTTCAATCCATCGTCAGTGTATCTATTTTCCTTCAAAGCCAATTGAGAATAAAAACTTCCTAATTGATAAACGATATTATACTGTTCAAATTTAAGTGAACGTAATTTGTATGGTCCTGAAGGCTTATAACCTAAAGTACCAAACCATTCAAATACCATAATCTCATTATTAAACTTCTTAGTTAAATTGACTACTTGAACGCAATATTGTTTCAAGAAAACTTCACCAGATTTATCAACCAGTTCATCCTTTATGCTGGTTATACGTTTTCTAATTTTGGACAATTGACTTAAATCATTTTCAAATATATTAGGACTTTGGAAATAATCCCGTTTAATTATTCGCCGTAGTTCTGCACCTAACGGTACGTCTTTACTTATTCGTAGTGGGATATATACTAAGTTGCTCATATTATATTGAAAGGTAACAATAAGGTGATGCGCATTAATTTTTATACTACATATTATACGCTTTGTTTATCAGAAATGATTTTTGTGAGCTGACGCTCATGGTTCTGAACAAATTCCACGAATGAATTTAATTTCTTGGTTCGATTATTAATAGCAAGTTCTTCCATTTCTGCAATATGTTGATAAACTTTTAATTGTATCAGTTCTTGTTGTATTTGTTCAACTAATTCTGCCAACTGAGCCTCATTATTGACGTTTTGAGGCAATGTCGCTTGAATTTCGTTCTGCAATTGTGTGCAACGAGCTCTTATATGACTGACAGCGTCTTGGATCTCCTGTTTGGGGTAATCGAGTTTTGTTTGGAATTCGATATCTTTGGTGGGACCTTCTTTTAAGGTTTGACGAATCTCAGCATGAACTTTATTGTAGACTTCTTCGTCCAAATCGTCGATTTCATCAGCTTCATAGTTAGAATCCACATACTTTTTGTAGTCTGACTTGATAAGCTTCCCGAATTCTTCAGCTATGGCACCATCTAAACCAGAAATTTTAGGAACTGGTTTCAATAACTTAGGATTAGGAATATCTAACCCTCGTTGGACGACTTGTGATCTACGCAACTTTGCCTTTTCTTCTTCAACTTCTCTGATCAACTGCAAGTTTCTTAGCTTCTCTTTTTCTTGTTCAACATCATTCTGATTAACAAGCTTGATTTCTTCTTCTTGTTCGTCAAACTTTGGTAACACTTGAAATTCATTCTTAGGTGTTGGTAATTGTTGGAATGATTGCTTTAGCAACTGTTGAATTGGCTTTTTGATATTTGATGGGGTTTCTTTGAATGCAGATTCGGGTAAATTCTCTTGTTTTACTAAACTAGATGTCTTTGCTTGTGCTTTCCGTATATCTTTCATAGTCTGAATGATTCTATCGTCAATATCGGGACCAACATCGTTTTCTTTGAAAACTCCTGTAAGATCCGTCTCTTCAAAGTCATAATTATCTTGGATTTCAGGCATTTCCAATTTCATTCTCTTCCGTTGCTCGAAAACTTCTTCATCTCCTTCTATCGTCAGCACATCTGGCTTTCTCTTATTATCTTCCTTATTAGATTTCTGTTTTTCTTTCCGATTTTTGGTCTCTAAATCGATTCCTTTCCTTGAAACTTGACTTTCAAAGTCACGAGTATCATTTAAGTTTTGAACATTTTCATCTTCAATATCATATAATCCAACTGAAGGAGTTTGCTCAAAAGGTATATCAGCATTATAATCAAACTCTTTTGACTTCTGTTTGTTCTTACTAGTTAAATTGACTTTGATTCCTGCAGCTTTAAGTTCACGACGTTTTTGAAGTACTGATATACGCTTGGTTTCTTGTAACATTCTTTCACGTTCACGTCTTTTAGCTTTCTTACCTTTAGTATTAGCCAATCTAGCTTTAGCTTCATACAACATTTCTTTATCATCGTCTGAAAGTTCATCGTCATCAGGTTTTGCAGGCTTGGTTTCAGGATTAAGATTTAAATCACCTACCATTGATCCTGAAGGAGGTAAAGATTCAATTCCATGGCCTCCTAATTTCAAATCATTATCATCATCAACTCCTTCAGTTTCCTGTAATAATTTCTCGTATCGTTCCACACAATGGTCAGCAGTACGTCCCATTATAGGAGCAATACTTCTCCATTGGTTAGGTAATAATTTAACTAGATTTAATAACTTTTCATCTTCTTCTCTAGTCCATGATTGCTTATTGATAGTTGGA
This sequence comes from Yamadazyma tammaniensis, assembly GCA_030566005.1. NCBI lineage: Eukaryota > Fungi > Ascomycota > Pichiomycetes > Serinales > Debaryomycetaceae > Yamadazyma > Yamadazyma tammaniensis. The sequence continues at coordinate 673,452 of JAJMHK010000006.1, read as the reverse complement.
TTGACCCATTCATTCCATCTTGCCTTAGCTTGTTTTGCATTTTTTTTGGTTAATAATGAAGCCACCCGTGACCATTGATTAAGACCATATTTTGAAACTGCTGCTTTAAGGATTTCATCCTCTATATTAGTCCACACACCACCTTTAACATAGAGCGGCATCTTATTTTTTACGAGGTGAGATGAATTTTTATCTCATCCTTTTTGATTATTACTACAAATCTTGAGTTACTATACTTTAGTGTTTTTATAACGACTCTACAATCTATAGATTCCGTTCTTCCCTGCTGCTAGCAAGTACTACTAGCAAATCCTACTAATATTAAATTAATTTAGAGTAAAAAAACCAAGAAGTCTATCAAAAAAGTAAATAACAATTCTCTTGCAAATTCTATCTAAATTCATCATTGCTAATGATTTAGTTCTTACGTAGATGATCTAACATATCCGATAACACGCAGATCCTAATTAATTACTATAATAAGTATGGTGACTTTTTCATAAGCGTTCGCGCACTCCGCTTTCCAACAATCAACATATTCACACTGTTGCAATTCTGAATTGAGGTTTGATTGACTCAATTATAGACATTATTCAAGAGGGATGTTTTTATCTAAACATCAGAAATTGATTTTACAGTGTTATCCACCTGGGAAAGGTATAGATAAGAAGGCTAATCCATCAGAATTATCTTACCTTTTATACTATGCTTCAACCCGTCGAGTTAAACTTGAAAAAGTTATAAAATTCTTGAATAAAAAAACAATTACTGATTCAAATCGTAATAAATTTGGTAATTTACAAGTGACTTTAACAATAGTTTCTTCATTAATTGAAAAATGTAATGATGATTTGAACGTGTTTGCTCCAGAAGTTCTTTCAATTTTAAATTTATCGTTGAAAAATAGTGATATTGGTCTTGTTAAAATGGTTTTAAATACTTATGGGATTTTATGCAAGAATTTAGATGCTGAATTATTTGTTGGTGATAAATCTTTTGTTCATAATTTCATTGAATTATCCAATAAAATCTTTGATTTTGGAATTAGCAATCTGAAATCTTCATCTCCAAATAAATTAGAATGGAAAATCATTTCTTTGATCAGTTGTAAACATGTGTCTCATTGTATTGGTAATAGTTCTCAATTATGTTCCCAGTTTTTATCCAAATCAATCCCTGTTTTAATCGATAGTTTCCATGATTATAGTTCTCCTCAAAATGGACTTTTAACCTCTAATAAAAGTATTGATGGTGATAATAGATTAAGTAAAGTGATTCTGGGTAAAACAGCAGTTATTCAACAGAAAATCGAAGAAGATTTACAAAATGATACCATTGATACCCCAGACTTATATGAAGAATCAATTAATGCTTTAAAATCTTATTTCAATACCAATTTGGTTAGTCAAATTTCTGAAGCAACTAATCAAGTACTCAAATATACCTTTGAAAAATCGGATACCAAATCAGTTGAATGGTCAAATGATTTCTTACAGACCTGTACTTCATGGGTTCCTGTTCAATTAAGATTTGTAGTATTAACTACATTAGTTGGAAATTTAAGAAAACTGTCAAGAGATCAATCTGAAATCAAATACCAAAAACATCTTGCTACTTCCGTTTTAGGATTAGTATCTTCTAATGTCAATATGATTGGATTATCAATTTCAGATTTTATTCAAAATATCTTGGAGTTAAAACATTACTTATACTTTGATCAAATCAAGTATTTACCAAAAGAAGATATGACCGAATTATCTGATATATATTCAAGATCAGTGTCTAATTTATCAACACACATATATTATTTTGATCAAGTTCCTGATTCAGTTCTTGAAATTTTTGTTAAACTTGATTCAACTTTACAATCTCATCAAGTAAAACTGACTGAAGGTGATGATAAATTATTTAATTTTGTCGTATCTTTATTAGCAGATGTATCTAAGATTTTCCAAGATTTGAAAAATAAACCAAGTACAATCAATAGAAATTATGTTGATTTAAAACATTGGGAAATTAGTTTACCATTAATAGCTCAAAAACAATTGAATAATTTATATGATGCTTTATCTTTAGAACAAGTTGAGAAAATCCAATTATTATATTTAGAATTATTCCAATTTTTCATTGAAAATGAATTAAATAATGAAGAATCTGAAGCTAAAGCTAAAAATGAAGGTAATACCCTTCAATCTAATGCAAGTTTGAATGCTAGTGGTTCAAGTTTAAATGGTGTACCTATTGAAAAAGATAATCTTCTTAATCCTGATTATAATAGTTTAATTACAAGTCCAACTAATTTCCTTTCCCATTATTTGGTTTATTTGGATAAATATTTAACTAATAATAAATCAATTAGTTTAGAAGTTACTTCAAAATTATTACAAATAACCAAACAATTATCTCATACGTTTGGTATAAATTTTTTGAGTAATTTCATTCCATTTTATTGTCATTGGTCAAATTATGAAGATAAAGATAGATTAAGAGAGACTTTCGCCCAAGTGATATTACAATATATTTTGAACAATTTAGATTCTCAATACAGTCTGGAACTTGAATCTCATTGTTTGTCATCTAAATTGTATTCTAAAATCAACGCAGTAATTAACTATAGAGTTGTAAATCATCTGTGGTCGAACGAATTAGTTAAGATAGATACTATTCCAAAAGCTTCAAGTAATCCTTCAGAAATTACTAGAGAAGATTTTAAAGACTTCGTAGGTAGAGATAAATTTTTAGCTACATGGGTTAATCCAAATAAACCATTATCATTAAGTATTTTACATAATGATGGAATTATTAATGAACTTGAAAAAGATGAAGATAAAAGTTATAAAAACGGCAATGGGAATGGAACTGCTAATGGCACTACCAACGGTAAAGTTAATGGTAATGGACATTTACATCATGCGGATGAAATTAAACCTGGTTTAGGATTAGGTAACACTTCAGATATTGCATCAATTCATTCAGGATTGAAGCATCATCATTCATTGAATCGTAATGAAAGCATTCATACTATGAATGGAGGACCCAATTCTAGTTTTAATACCACCCACAGTTGGACCGAATATAATAAATCTATATCAACTTCAGACAATCATTTAAAAGTTAGTGATTTAAAAGGAGCATTAAGCGACCATGAATGGCAACCACCTAATAGAACGGACGATGATTCTCAGGCCACTCCAGGATCAGTCTTATCAAAGCAAATGGCTACACATAACGTGAATGCTATTCTTGATGGCCTAGACGATGGTGATGATGAGTCGATAATAGTATAGAAAAAGAGCATGTAAAAGATAATATACATTAATTAGTCGATATACGACAAGTGGGGTTGTGATCTAATTTAAAATTTCCTCAATGTAATTCAACATTGTCTTTTGTTTTTGCATAAATGTCATTATAATGAATTAAGGACTGGTGATAAAAAAGGGACTAAATTTACTCGGAATCATCATCAACAGCTTCATCTTCATCACCTAAAGCTTCAAAAGCGTTAAAAGTAGTTGTATGTTTATCAGCAATAACATCTCTTGAATCAACAGCTTTATTTGAAGCCATTTTTTTACTATTTGGTTTAACTTTATTTTCAGCTTTGACAAATTCTTTAAAATCTTCTCTTTCATCAACAGCTGATTCTTCATTGAATGATTTTTTATGTTTAGTCAATGTTGCCCATCCATCATCATCAACTTCAACTTCAGTAGCTTTTTTCTTAACAGGTTTACCTCCAGAACGAGAACCTCTTCTTCTATTGAAATGATTATAAGATCTTTCATTACCAAATTGATCAATGAAAGTATCACCGCCAAGACCACTTGCAGTATGGACTCTTTTCTTTTCAACTTTACTCAATTCTATTGCAACTTCTTCTACTAACTTGTTAAAAGCATCCAATACTTCAGGTTGAGAAACATGGCCTTGATCTTGAATTGAGATCAACTGTTCTTCTGTGTATTTAGTCATTGTCAATTACTGATTGCCTTCTTAATAAAGCTTTATATTTAAATTGTTATGTAATCTAAAACAAAAGATACGTAGCTAAACTATGGAGTTAAGTTGAGGATTTGGTGAATAAAAAATTTTCGCGGGAGCTTTTGGCAAGAGGACACGACCTTTTATTCAGCCCCATACTAGAAGTGAATAAAAGTATGCGATGAGCCAAGATTGATCTAATATAATAGCGATGCCACTCTCTCATAGTTTAAGTAAAGTTACTAAGAAAGTTTCAAATTCGAAAGCTGCCATTCACGTGAAAGGTAGAAATTTCAAAAAACTTAATAGAGCCAGTTTAAGACAACAAAAACTTGATAATAAAAAGGCTAAGCATATAGAACAAAAGCATAATGAATTACAAATTGTCAAACATATCCAAGAAGAAATTGTTGATGAACCTAATGAAGTATTTTCGTTAGCGGAAATGAAGACATTTATTGAGAATTTCATAGGTAGATTCGATGAAGAATTAGAACAATTGCAAGCTGAGAGAAGAAAAGGAAGACCTCCTACTAGCAGACATCAAGTATTACTCCAAATGGTTGAACATGAAAAGAATAATTATGCTACTGGATTTAAAATTCCTAATATTAGCAATAAAGAAGTAGTAGAGCATCTTAGAAATTGGAATGGTACTATTGGAGGTACTACTGCATTAAGATACATTCATATTTCTAAAGATATGCAACAATTGCCTATTGAAGATCATGATATGACATAATTTCCTTATATTTTAAACACTACAAATCCAAAATTATTTCCAGAACCATCCTGATTTCTTCTCAGGCGCTTCTACTTTCTTGACTTCTTCTTTTTCCACTGGAGGTAAAATAGCAGCAACTGGTTCGGCTGTTTTTTCTACTGGTTTTCCTACTGGCTTTCCTACTGTTTTTTCGGTCTTAACAGGTACAACTACTTTTGATGGTTCTGCATCATCTAACCACCAATTAATACTGATTAAAGTCATAAAAGTAGCTCCGGCAACAGCAAGTAATGATTTCAATTTAACAAAAATACCATTCTTTTTGGATTGGTTGGCTTTAATAAATACTAAAAACTTTTCCTTCTCATTTGATCCTCCGATTAATTTCCAGTTTTTAGAAACTAATTTATTGACATGTTTAATAAACTTGTTCATTTCAGGTTTGGAAAATTTATTGAAAACTGTAATCATATCTTCGTGTTTACTAAGTTTCAAAGGACTATCATTACTTATAATCCTTTCACCATCAATAGTTAATAATAAATACTTAACGTTTTCTTTAGATTCTTGTTCCAATTGATTTAAAGCTTCTGATGTTGCTTTATCAATACTTAATTTCTTAGCATTATCTAAGAATTCTTGAGCTCTGTCGTTATTAAGTTCTTTAGTGTTCCTGATATTTTCAAGGGTTAATTTATTTAATTGGTCTGCATATCTAGTATTATTGGAATGGAACAATTGGTTTCTAGCAAATAATTCATTATCTTCAGAATGTGAACTTGTTTCGTCAATTTTAATACTCTTTGGATCATTATATTTAACCTTCCCATGATTTTGATCTTTAAAATCATTAATATTGAATTTTTCGATCGGAACTTCAAGACTTTGTTTAAATAAATCTTCATCTTCATCAGAATTCAAATCTTTATGTTTAGCAATTTCAGTCATAAATGCTTGGATTTCATTCTTAACTTTGGTTAAATTAATCTTATTAAACGCATCTTTATCTTGTTGTCTAAACGCAGACAATTTACTCAAAATTGGTAAATTTAATTGATCTTGTTCTGTTAATTCCTTCAATTTCTTAATGAAATCAGAATAGACGGCATATTGATAGTTCTCTTCTTTTTTAATATAGGTTAAGAATTCCTGACATTTTGAATTGAATTCAATCATATCTAATTCATAATAATCAACTAAATCATATTGATCAAGTTTAGTCCATGAAAAGAACCGTTCTAAGTAAGGAGTATAATTATTCAATAAATCATTGAATTTATCCAATCCTTTCATTGGAGTACTAGCTTTAGATGATTCAAATTGATCAAATACTTCACTGTTTAATAACACATTATCCAAAATAAAAGTAGCATTTCCATTATGTTTAAATAATCTTACTAAATTACCATATAATTTAGAATAAATAATACGTTTGGCTAAATTATACTTTCTCTCATTCAAGCTCATAGATTTTAATACTTCTAAGATCCTATCATATTCAATATCTTTAAAGCTCTTTCTTAATTCTAATTTAAGTTGACATAATTCATTATAATATTCTTGTAAATTGAAGTTCTCTGGCATTGGTCTGTAAGGTTTAGCAAATGGTTTTGTCTTAAGACTTTCAAAGTTTTCAAATACAGATTGAGTGTTGATTACAGTATCTAATATTTCAGTATTGTCACCATTATGTCTGAACAATTTGACTAAATTACCGTATAACTTATTAAAGTCAACTCTTTCATTTAGAGTATACTTATCTTCATCAAGACTCAAAGCTTTTAAAACAGTTAAAATATTTTCACTAGGAATTTTCTTAAAATCTTGTCCCAAAATAAATTTCAATTCACTCAATTCATTGAAATATTCTTCCAATTTAAAATCATCAGGCAATTGTTTGTATTCAGGTTGTTTCTTATTATAAATACCATTTTCGAATGCCTCAAATGCTGCTTGGCTACTAATTACAGTATCCAATACTTCAACATTATCACCATTATGCTTGAATAAAGTTGTTAAATTAATTGACAATCTCTTAAAGTGTTGAATCTGAGCTGTTGAATATTTGGTACCATTTATTGACATAGCACCTAAAGTTTTCAAAACTTTTCCACTATCAAAGTATTTAAAATCATTTCCTAATTCAGTCTTCAAAAGATTTAATTCAGGAATGAATTGTTCAATTCTAAAATCATCAGGAATTTGTTTGTAAATCTTTGGAACTTTCTTATTAACTTTATTCTTTTCGAATTTTTCAAAGACTGATTGACTATTAATAATAATATCCAAAATACCAGTATCGCCTCCATTAATCTTAAATAATTGTTTTAATTTATGAGACAATTTAATATAACGATCAATATTCTTGTCATTAATAGGACTAATTGGATCTGATCCTAATCCACTATAAGCTTCATCGATTTTCTTATCTAAAATTTTAAAGATTTGGTTTGGATAATATTCACCATAAGTTTCAAAATATAAAACTTCATCTCTGAAAGTTTCTAATTCTTTTGCATATTGATGAATTTGAAGTTTATCAGGAACTTGAACATAAGGTTGTTCAACATTATCTAATTCTTCACCTTCATTGATTCCATCTTCCCATTCGGCCATTTCTTCATAATGACTAGTTAATTTATTATCAATAATTTCAGCTAAAAATTGTCCATCTCTTTCAACGTCAAAGAATAATTCCAAGTCCCTGGAGATATTATCATAAACAGATTTCAATTCAGGTTTAAGTTCGATTTCTTCTTCTACGAAATTCTTCCAAGCATCTAAAATTAAGGTCTTTGGAGCTTCTGAAATCCAAAAATCAGTTTTATCAGCAAATTTAGCTAATATTAAACCAGAATCATGTAATCTTTCAAAAACAGTTTCATGAAATACTGCACAATAATCATCTAATTCAGCAGTTGAATGAGTTTGTAAGAATTTATCCAAAACACCTAAAAGTTCAATATATTTTTCAATGTTTAATGCCAATCTTGAAGTTGGATTTGGATTTAAATTAGATAATATTTCTTTCACTCTAAGGTGTAAATAATCTGATAATTCACGATTACTATAGTTAGCAAAATCTTGTGATTCTAATTCATCTTGTTTGATGACACCAAGTTCATTAGAAAAACTCAGTAATGCATCACCATAATCGACTTCTAAATCAGTTATTCTTCCTTGATTATAAATCTCAATCAAATTATCTAAAATTAAAGGACTTGAAATTAAATCCAGATAATATCCAAAATAACGAGTTAATTCATCTTTAGTAAAGAATCTAAAATCTTTACCAACCTTCAGTTTAATACCAGTTAAATCATAGTTGGCAAGATTATTAGTAAGTTTATTATAATCATTTATGAGGCTTTGCAAGTTTGTTAAATAGACATTACCGTAATCCAAAGTAACTTGTTTAACAGGTTCTAAATTAGTGGTATCATCAAGTTTAAATAAGGATGCTAAATATTCGGTTGAAATGGTCGATAAATCAAGATTATTATTCCTAATAGAAAAGTCATTTAAAAGTGGGAGTGCAGTAGCTAATTCAGTGTTTAAAGAAATTTCATTATAGAAATAATTTGATAAATTAGAATAATCAATCATTTTCCTGAAACTCTTACTGTCTTTATTTTCTTGACACCAATCAAACCAATTCTTATAAACAATTAAATTATTCAAACTATTAGATGTCCAAGTAACTGATTTAAAGAAATGGGATAATTGACTTGAAAGTTGAAAGAAGTTTTCATTTAATATTTGATTATCAAATTTCAATTTATTAATAGCTTCGATGCATGAATTATTAGCTAAGTCAATGTTCATTGATTTTAAAATCTTCAACTCATTAACAAACTGATAAATATTATACTTATAAATCATTGAAAATTCAAAGTTTTCAATAGAATTAGAAGACACAATGAATTTCGTGAAATGTTCAGGCAGACTAATTTTATTATAAGGATTAATTGAACCATTACATGAAAGACCAATCAAACAATCATACGCAACATTTAAATCTTGTTTAATAGTTGATAAAGTCAGCAAATTTTTAAAATGATGTAATCTTTCAATTATTTGAATATAATTTAAACCATTAAGTTCCGGAACTAAAAATTTAATTAAATCAAGATTTAAATGACTAAAATCAATTGAAATTTTTTGACGTAAAGAATCATTAATTTTAATAAATTGTTCATTTTCAATTAAATTTTTCAAATCTAATGGTTTTAAATTCTGAAAGATTGGATTTGATAAAATTACTTTTAAATTTTTATACTTTTGAGTTTGAACAAATAATTTAAAAAATTCCTCATTATAATTCAAATTATTATTATTAGTTAAGAATTGATTAAAATCATCAACCATAAATTGAATAGAATCTAAGATTTCCAGCATGGAATTCAAAGATTTCAAATTAAATTCATTTGACAATGAGTTCAATTCATTTAAATAATTGCCTAAATTATTAGATAAAATCTCAAACCCTTGATTCTTAATCAATAATAAGTTGTTCAACAACACAGGGAAATTGTTATATTTCTTCAAGAACCTTAAGAAGTTATCAAACATATAATTATAACTGATATAATTATAATTATTAATTTCAGGGATTTTATTCTTCAAGTATAAATCCTTAAAAATATAAAGACAATTTAAGACTTCAATTGAAGTCAATTCTCCAAATGATTTAACCTTATAATCATAGGATTTACTAATAAACTTCAAGAGTTGATTCAATTCATGAGAATACCGATTAATAAAATCATTGATATCTTCATTATATTGTTTATTGACTTTATTAATGGTCGATTCGATCCGTTTCTTATCAATGGGAGTCAGGGTCGATTTATAATCAATAAAACTGGCATTAAATTGGGTATGAACCTTAACTTTAGGAGTCTTTGTCAAGGAGATAATATCGATTTCATATTCCACATCATTACCTGAACTAGTGGCAAATCGGTGTAAAAGGAATCTAGGTCTGGGGTACCGTGTAACCAAGAGTTTCCTTGTTGGATTAATGAATTTTTGCATTATAAGGGAATGATTTAGAATATAACTAACAGCTACGAATCAATCAGAACCTTAAAAATGTATTATAAAAACCTTTTGACACTGAACCTTTATTTCAAGTAGTGATAATATAGTGTAATACCCCTTAGTTCAAAATATCCCTTAAATCGGATGACCTGCATATAGTGCGAAGAAGATTTTACTTAATTTTATCACATTAATAAGGAGAGGATGGGTGGGAGAGTTGGCGCCATTACTTACAAGTGAAAGAATGATGGTAGAAGGCTACTAGTGAAAGAATAGGGATCTAAAAGATAAAAACTGGGGAAAGCAATTCTCAAGGTCGTGTGAGGAAAGAAAAACCTGTGTTGGTGTACCGAAGTGAATCTCTATTAAACAGCAAAACATAAACCTAAAATAAGCCACGATTATAATTAAACGGTCAAAGGAAAAGATCGGAATACACATTCCCCCAAATAGACAAACTTAAAATGCCAAGGGTCTTAAAATTAAGTTAAGACTCTGAACGGCCGAAGTCACCTGATAGATTTAATTTACGAAAAATCTCTTAAACTCACGCAATCTATGGTTAAAAGATGGCACGGGTTTTATACTAGAATTAACGGTAATTAAGTTATAAACGGACTGGTAATTGCATCGAAGTTTCATTGCATTAATTTCCATAGTTCCATAAAACGTTAGAATGTTTCGGATTAACTGGGAAAGGAGTGCAGCTCAACAATAGACGGAATTGGCGTCGCAAATGCTTGTAATGCCCGGCTACAAGAAATAGTAAGTTGAGCCGGAATGACGCATTGTACCCTGTCCGGATCAAGAATCTAACCTCTTCCAACAATTAAACTCTATAATCAATTCTAGAAGCAATATAAACATTATTTATGACAAGTGTCAGTAGTATAGCCAGGCAAAACTCACTAATTAATCCAACCCAAACTTTATTGCCTGAGTACCAGGCAGGTTTACTCCGACGATCTCTGCAAGCCCCCACCGACAATCCTAAGGCACCTCATTAATTGTTGACCGATTTCTGCTAACTAGCAATTCCCGATGAGCAATCCGCCTTATGAAAATTTTTTACGAGCTCCCAATTAGGGAACACGTCAGTGGTGTGCATATTGGCAAAAGAAACAAATGGTGTGACAACAACTAATAGAATCAATATTACTAGTAAAACTTCAAGTAAAACTACCAACAAACACCCCCATCCAACCAATATCATCTAATATGGATCTGCACCCGCCTTGAACCCGGATTTGAATCAATAAATTCAGGTCCTACAGATCCTCCATGCAGGACAAACGACTTCAACGTTCGACGCATTGTTACTGCAGCATAGACAAAAAAAAGAAATTAAGGAAAATTTTTCCAAACCCTTTATATAAGCGATCAGAAGACTAAAAGTTGCTTTAGCTCTCAATGAGTTATCCAAGTATTGAAGAGTTTTTAAATGATACGTTCCTTTATTCTATACACGAACTTAATAATCTTAATCATGTTGAGCTAATAAAGGATTTACAAACTTATATTACAAGCCTTCATTGTCAAGAAAACTTAAACTTTTTGGTGGCTATTTATAATTATGAATATTATTATAATCGAACTTTTAATGCTACTAATAGACTTAATACTCCTACATCTATGAGGAAACCATCAATATCAACTTTATTAAGTAGTAAAGCTTCAATAAAAACTGAAGAAAATGATACTTCAGCTTATTTTGCATCAACCATTGACGATTTAAATGATGATTATTGGGAACATTTTAAAGCTAAAAATGTCGAAGATGATTTGGATTCTTTATCGGATGATGAAGACATTTCATTAGATAGTGATGAACAGACTTTACTTACTAAAAAATGGAATCACATATTAACTGATTTTATATATCCGGATTCTAAACATCAAATAAATTTATCAGATTCAAGTTTTAAACAAATCGTCAACCAGAATAACAAACATCCTGACCCTATCACATTATTAAGTGCAAAAGAAGAAATTCTTCAACTACTTAATGAAAATGTTTACCATCCATTCATCAAAAAAATAAAAGCATGCAAGCAAAATCTGCTGACAAGTACTTGCGAAAATTGTAATTGTTTAACACCATCCATAAGTCCAAAATCTCCTGAAATATCTCCGATAGTAGCTCCAACTCCATTACCTGCTAAATCAGTTCCAACATCTCCATTAAATGTTAGTCCTTTTTATGGATCTCCATTGAACGGTACGTCACCATTAATAAGTCCTTCGGTTTCGTCTACCAATTCATCCATTAAACGCAAAAAGAATTTCTGGGGTCATTTAAAGAAAATGAATCCAAGTTCTTTTTCGTCATCTTCACTTAGTTCTTCTCCTGACGATGAAAAATCTAAATTCAAGTTATGGAAAAAGAGACCAGAATCAGAAAAGGCTGAGTCTCCAAGACCTGAGTAATTGTATAATAGTGTATAGTATAATAGAATTTGCATATCTTACTAAGGCTTTCTACTATACTCTAGTTTTACTACATACGCTCGTTAACATTGTTACTACAGTGCTTAACCGTATATTAAGAGCATTGCTAATAAATATCCATTGTTCATATATCCCTAAATCCTAATTCACTCATATTCCCTCATATTCCCTCAGAACTCTCTCACATTATGAGACAATTACTGATTGCCCATCGCGGTTAGCTCAAATTACTCAAATTGGTTGATAAACGTCCCAGTGAGTCAATCGCAAAATTTTCACTGCTATTTATCTTATATTTTCTTGTTGAATTTAATCGCTAAGATGCTTAAACACTTAGCTGTCACCAGGAATACTCCCCAGGTGTGTAAGAAAATCGGTGCTAGAACTTTTTCGTTCCCTGTATCTCGAAACTTGGTCAAATCGCTCAACTATGAACCTAAACGATACTCCACCAGATCAACAGTTGTACAATTATTGAATAACATTGGATCTAAAAGAGAAGTCGAACAGTACCTTAAATACTTTACTTCAGTGAGTCAGCAACAATTCGCTGTTATTAAAGTAGGCGGTGCCATTATTACCCAACAATTACCTGAGTTGGCTTCTTGTTTAGCTTTCTTGTACCATGTAGGTTTATATCCTATTGTATTGCACGGAACTGGTCCTCAAATCAACGAATTGTTGGAAAATGAAGGTGTGGAACCAGAATATATCGATGGGATCCGTGTGACTAATCCAAAGACTATGGAAGTTGTAAGATCTTGTTTCTTAGAACAAAACTTAAGATTGGTAACTGCTTTAGAAAAAATGGGAGTTCGTGCTAGACCTATCACTGCTGGTGTATTCAATGCCGATTATTTGGATAAGGATAAATACCAATTAGTTGGTAAAATTTCTTCAGTTAATAAATCTCCAGTTGAAGCTTCAATTGAAGCTGGTTATTTACCAATTTTAACTTCATTAGCTGAAACTGCTTCAGGTCAATTATTGAATGTAAATGCTGATGTTGCTGCTGGTGAATTAGCCAGAGAATTCGAACCATTAAAAATCGTTTATTTGAACGAAAAGGGTGGAATAATAAATGGTGAAACTGGCGAAAAAATCAGTGCTATTAATTTAGATGAAGAATACGAAGATTTATTAAAACAAAGTTGGGTTAAATATGGAACTAAATTAAAAATCAAAGAAATCCATGATTTATTACAACATTTACCAAGATCTTCTTCAGTGGCTATTATTGATGTTGATGACTTACAAAAAGAATTATTTACTGATTCCGGTGCTGGTACTTTGATCAGAAGAGGTTATAAATTAATTAACAGAAACTCTTTATCTGAATTCGGAAACCCTGATTTGTTAAGATCTGCTTTATTAAGAGATCCTGAAATTAAAGCTGGTAAATTATCAGTTGCTTCATATTTGAAATTATTAGAAAATAATCAATTCAAATCTTATGGTGATGAACCTTTAGAAGTCTTAGCTATTGTTATTGAAAAAGGATCTTCAGTTGCTAAATTAGATAAATTTTTATCTTCTAAAACTGGATGGTTAAATAATGTTAGTGATAATATTTTCAATGCTATTAAGAAAGATTTTGATCAATTATACTGGATTGTTAATGAAAATGATTCTAACTTGTCGTGGTATTTTTCCAAATCCGATGGATCTTTTGCTAAGAATGGTGAAATACTATTCTGGTATGGAATTAAAGACATTGAAACTATAAGCAATTTGATTAAAGATTTCGATCATGGATCTTCTTCTTCATTATCCAATACTAAAGAATCGGGAGTTTTCAGTTCACCAACTCAAAAAAGAGGATTGCATACTACTAAAAATCCTAACCCACCATTAAAGGAAGCTACTAATGATAAAAGATCTAAAATTGCTTTAATTGGTGCTAGAGGTTATACTGGACAAAACTTGATTCAATTAATAGATAGACATCCTAAATTAGATTTAGCTTATGTTTCTTCTAGAGAATTGAATGGACAAAAATTAAATGGATACAATAAAGATAATATCGTATATACTAATTTACAAGTTGAAGATATTAAAAGAATTGAAGAAAATGGTGAAATCGATATGTGGGTAATGGCATTACCTAATGGAGTATGTAAACCATTTGTTGATGCAATTGAATCAGTTAAAAATGCCAGATCTAAAATCATTGATTTATCAGCTGATTATAGATTCGATACAACTGGAGAATGGGTTTATGGATTACCAGAATTAAGTACGAGATCTGATATTGCTCAAGCTCATAAAATATCTAATCCTGGATGTTATGCTACTGCTGGACAAGTTGCCATTTCTCCAATGGTTCCATACATTACTTCCACCCCATCAATTTTCGGAGTTTCTGGTTATTCTGGTGCTGGTACTAAGCCATCACCTAAAAATGATGTGAAATACTTAACCAATAACTTGATTCCTTATTCATTGACTGATCACGTTCACGAAAAGGAAATGAGCAAACATTTAGGTATCGAAGTGGCTTTTATGCCTCACGTAGCTCAATGGTTCCAAGGTATTTCTCATACTATTTCTATCCCAATCAAAAAGGGAAGTTTGACTTCAAGAGATATTAGAAACATTTACCAAGAAAGATACCAAGGAGAAGAATTAATCACCATCAGTGGAGAGGCACCAGTTGTTAGAGATATTAGTGGGAAACATGGAGTTGTTATTGGAGCATTTGCAGTCAATTCTAAAGAAGATAGATTAGTAGTAGTAGCTACTATTGACAATTTATTGAAAGGAGCCGCAACTCAATGTTTGCAGAACATTAATTTAGCGTTAGGATACGGCGAATATGACGGGATCCCAACCGATGTAGTAATTAGAGGTTAGTATAGATATTTATTCCATACAGTTGTAAATTTCTCATACAAATATTGTTCGCACTAGTTTAATATAAAAAATTGACTATGTTGGTTCCACCTGATAACTTTGGATTGGTTGAGCCAGGATTGTACCGATGTTCTAAACTAGAATCCGATCATTTCCCATTCCTTCAGACCCTTAGTTTACAGACTATCTTATTATTGGATGCAGAAAATCCTCCACGACCGCTTAAGAACTTCATATCTGAAAACTCCATTAACTTAATCCATTTAGGAAGATTAAAAGTTACTAATCATAATCATACAGGAGCAAATAATAATGAATCTAGCATTAGAGGTGAAGATGATGATCAGAAAAGTATCAATGAATCTGCTACTAATCAATCATCGGAATCTGAAGGTGCTTCTCCTTTGTTATCTCAATCAGCAGGATCATCTAAAGCATCAAGTTCTACTGTTGTAGGTAGTAATGATATCTTTGATTTAAACTTACAGCTAATTAATCTTAATAATACCACCAAGAAAAATGATCAATGGATGTTAATAGAGAAGAATTTAATTAAACAAGCATTTGAACTTATATTGAATAAATCCAATTATAATATATTAATAGTCGATAGTACGTCTACATTAGTCAGTATATTAAGGAGAATCCAAAAATGGAATTTCAATACCATAGTTAATGAATTTAGAGTTTACACGGGGAATAGTGCTAAGAGTAATTATTTTGCTGAGAATTTCTTAGAATTGATTGAAATGGAATTAATCCCTTATGAAATTGATCAATTGAATCAATTCGTAAAGTTACAGAAACAACTTGCACAATCTAAAGAGCCTGATCCTACTGACGGTACACCCAAATCACCTGAAATGTATAAAACAGTAAGTTGGGGGCATAAGAACTCCATAGACGATGAAAGTTTATGGGATAAAGAAATGATTGATGACGAAGACTTTGATGATGATCTTTTATCTGCCTCACCACAAATCCCAGAAAATCTTTTGAAATTAGTAGAGAAGAAACGAAATAATCTGATAGAATTCTCTGATGATGATAAACTGATCAATTCTAGGACGTCTCCCCGATATATTTCTGGGAATATAAACACAGCACCTGGTCATAGGTATTCATTTGATAAAAGAAGACAGTCCATCGATAAAGTCATCAGACCCACACATAATCCTATATTTCGAAATTCATTTTCCAACAACAGCTTCCAACTGCCAACGTCCATAACTCCAAATCGATCATCATTTGACAACGGTTCAATGTCTAGGAAGTACTCGAAAAGTGATAGGAAACCATCAATTAAAGTTGAAAATGTCACAGATTTTGAAGAAAAACGTATACGAGAAAAATATGATTTCAAATACTATAAGAATTTAAACAAATATTCAACTAGTTTTGCTAATGTGAGTGTAATTAAACTTAAACTCCCACCTAATAATAAATTGCCTGAATGGTTCGTAAGAGGAAGAGATTTCTGGGAAGATAATTATAGAAAGTTTATATTAAATTAACGTTTTCCCCATGTAGCTTTTGAGTTATTATTATTTCCCTCATTAACTAAATTACTCATACCTGTCATACTTGATGAATTATTCATCATTCTTTCTCTTAATCTAGTACCTGAAGTCGAACTATTCGATCTAGCTGGGGCACTATTTGTCGTAGCATATCTTCCAGCAGGTACATGTTGTTGTCTTGATTTATTGTGTAAGTCTTGTAATCGACTTGATCTTGGTCTGTAACCAGTTTCTGGTGCCAGATGCTGTCCTTCAAGATGTTGTTGTGGTTGATATTGTTGTTGTTGTGAATACTGCTGTTGTTGCTGCTGTGGTGGTTGATTATACTGGGCTTGTACTGGCTGATACAGTGAGTTGGATGGTTTATTATAGACATTACTAGGCTGTAGTCTAGCTTCACTTCGTCTAGGGATTCCTAACCACTCAGGATATGGCTGATGCTGTTGTTCGAAATAATTTACAAAGGCATTATGGACTAACGTATCGGTTTCGGAGTCACCGTCCCTATCGACATAAGAAGAACCTCTTTGGATTGCTGAAGTAAGGGCGAAGTTCCCGAACCTAGAATTATAATTATCCTTAAGCTTACCTAAGAATGTTTTATCTTCGTTGTATTGACTCATTTATGCTATGATAACCTGAAATTAACAGAGATAATGGAAATAATGCGTAATGCGTAATGCGATTATATATTATACAAAATGTCTATAATTGAGTGGCTTTCTCAGGTTCTTCGCTTTTAAAAGTACCAACAGTATCCTGGGCACAATATTGAAGGATTACAAATCCAATAGATATTAATACACCTAAACCTGAAATACCAATTCCAAAATATATCAGACTTCTATAACTTAAAAGTAGATCTTGCGTACTATTGTAGACTGAAATTTCTATACTGCTGGATAATCCCAAGAATAATGCCACTGAGTAGTTCACAACAGTGCTAACAAGGGATCCAGCAATGCCCTGGTGCTCTTTCGGAAGGTAATCAGAGACGATAATTGATCCAGCAGCGAAACTTAAATCCATTCCCCAGGTTATAATTAATAGCTGTATGAATGAGATCTTCCAGAACGATTGGTCAACGGGCATGATAGCCAACATGATACTGCCAACACAGAATCCAAGACTCGATACAACCATTATATACGAAGGTCTGGTTTTGTTTATAACCATAGCCACTGAGAATGCAGCAATAGTTCCAAGTACTAGCACTGGGATATAAGTTAGGGCCGTATTGATAGGAGTATATTTCCTTAATCCCATTAAAATCGTCCAGTAGTAGAACTGCCAGATTCCAAATGACCCCCATCCTAATGATATAGCAACAAGGACCAACACGATTTTGTAATTCAATGCTGATTTAGGAAGCAATGAATATTCAACAAAATAGAACTCAGTAATGAAGAATCCTACAATCAACACTATAGATAACCCAAGTAACACTAAGATGTAGACAGTATTCCAGCCCACTAAGGGGCCTTGGATTAAAACAAAGTTAAGTAAAATCAATCCTGTGATACCAATAACGGCACCTGTTGAATCCAAACGTTTCCATTTATCAGGCAATTTATTAACGTTATTAGGAACTAAATATAACGATGCAACCAACAACACACAACTCAATATGGATAAAATAAAGAAACACCAAGGCCACCAGCTATATTCAGCTACTATAGCAGCAAATAAAGCTCCTAAAGTAGCACCAATAGGACCAGCACTTCCAACACAAGAAAAGGCAAGATTTTTCCTGAATCCATTATTATAAAGATTACCAAGAATCCCCATTCCACAAGGAATCAATAAGGCAAATCCAATCCCTTGAAGAGCTCTT
Source organism: Yamadazyma tammaniensis (assembly GCA_030566005.1). Classification (NCBI taxonomy): domain Eukaryota; kingdom Fungi; phylum Ascomycota; class Pichiomycetes; order Serinales; family Debaryomycetaceae; genus Yamadazyma; species Yamadazyma tammaniensis. Next base: position 655,046 of record JAJMHK010000006.1, on the reverse strand, counting down.
GCAACAATCAAAAAAATCACTGATTTAGAAAAAATTGTTAATCCACATAATAACGATGAGATGCTTACCCATACCCATCCATAAACAAATACAGTTTTAAGACCAAATAAATCACCTAATTTACCTGCAACAAGAATGAATGTCCCTACAGTTAAAGCAAATGATGCCATGTACCATACTTTAGCTGTAGAACTAGGAATATCTAATTCGAAAGTGGGCATCACTATATCCATAGTGCTAAGAGCCATGGTAATACTTCCTTGACAGAGGATTTGGGCCATGCTAATGATTAGCACCACTCCCACCTCATGATACGTCGATTTGAATGCGTACATAGACTTTTTAATTGGGAACTATAGTATATGAATAATAGTTTAGGTGCGATTTTAGGAACTTAAGTAGGCTTTTCAAGGTTTAACGTGTAGGCGGGGTGGACTGGTGTGCGACCGGGATGCCGGAGCCCAACAATGTTTGTGGTAAACCTTATTTGGACCGGTGCTCCGGTAAAGATAAGCACAAGCGATTTTGTTATCAGTAGCAATCCAATTCCGATGTAGCCATTGTAATTATTCGTAAACAGGAAGTGATCGGAGGAATTCATCGGTTTGATTAATGAAATTCACATTATCTATCACTTGTTGTTGGAAATCAATTGGACTAAGTGGGTTGAGCACTACATTATTACGGTAATAATTAGCATAAAGTTCCCATAAAACCGATTGAAGATTATCAACTAACCGGTCGGAAACTAATACAAACTTAAGATTAGTCAACGTTTCAAGGTAGTGTACACGATAATTGGCCATGGAAAAAGATTTGACTTGGTTGGTTGTCAGGGTTCCAAGTTTTGATGACAAGTTTTTCAAACTGTACAAAACTCCGAAAAGCAACTTGGAGATATCACTTTCATTGTCGATATTAACGGAGTCTGTGTTGAATTGGCGATGATAAATACACTGACAATGCCTGTCAAAAATGTAGAAAGCGTGAAGCATGAGAGAAGATCGCGCACGCAAAACGAATGCTTTCTAGTTGTTCGCGAAATTGGTGCTAGCTAGGCACGAACTCTGCGCAACCCGCACTAGTTGTGCCTAGATTTGCTCCGCCAAGCAGCTCCGCCAGCAATAACATGCAAATCAGGCAATGAAAAGTTCTCCTATACTCCACATTTTTTGATGGGTTTTTGGGTTGCTTTAACAAAAACTTAAATTCCATGCTAAGAATTATTATGATTGTGATTCCAATTCTAGACCTCTTTTACGATATCATATTTAACTTGCAACCGTAATTAGTAACCGTCACCTATAGTAGTTAAGGTTGTAGTGGTTACAAATTGGTTGGTGCGCGACAAATATTTGTGGAGAAATTTTTGCAACATTTAAATGTCCGTAAAATCCTCTAAACTAAATTCACACGTTTGTCAACTTAAACCACTGTCTCATATTAGCCACAATTTCCCTTGTTATTGGCTGTCAAATAAAGTTTTTTTGTTACCGAGTTAGGATAAACCATTTTATATTGGTTACGAGTATAGCAACAGCAATCGAGTGTGAAATTTTTTTGTAAGACATGGAGTATAATTTCGGGTATATCTATAGACACGAGTCTAATAATTCAAAGAATCCTAGGAATTTAAATCGTTTCGGAAATCATAGTAAATTTGAATCATTGTCCCAGATGAATAATTCTAATGAATCGGCTACCGTTGAAACCTCCGACTCGGACAATAGTCCGTTTTTACTGTATAGTGATTCCAATTTTAATATGGATGATGACCTAGATCATACACCAATTGAAATCCCATCATCAGAACCTCAGCATCTATTGTATGAATGTAGTTTCTGCAATTCCAATAAACCATGTCATCATCATCGTAATATACTACCTAATTCTATATTGGGTACTTTACAGGCCACTGATGATTCTAAAAACTTTACCGAATCCAATTACAAAAAATGGTTGGTTAAGTTGGCTCCATTGAAATAACGACTAACGATGTAAATAGCAATACATACCTAATAACAACTCTTGGTTTGCACTTATATTTCTATGTACATTGGTATACTTTGTAGGTGTTCTACATGCAAGTATAATGCTATTTATATTTCGATTTAACTCTCGAGGTCAAATCCATTAATTGTTGAAGACCCTTGGATGCTGGTCGTTGTGGTTTAACAAACTTCTTTGGCGAATTATGGGGCGTACTTTCCTCGATAATACCAGTTCCAAATGGTGCTAACATTGATAAATTTAGATTGGAATTGTTAAATGTAGTGTCTAATACTGTAGAATTCATTGTCTGATTAAATGTCTGGTTACTGTTATTAAATGAATGGTTGTTTAAATATGAATATCGTTGATCTAATTTAGCTTTATTAAGAAGTTTTCGTTCGTTCACTTTGAATTTGTCGTCCTGTATAGTTTTAGTATCATTAACTGTATCGTTTTTAATCAATTGTCTCATTTTCTTACTGCCTCTCACAGTTAAATCGCCCTTGAAATTACTGCTGATGTCGTTGAATCCTTGATTAAGTATATCGTTGATGTTCCCATTGGGTTGGCTCATGTCACAAATAATTATCTCATATAAATTGTCACTGCTTATTAAATTTAAATTGTCTTTAATGTCCTTCTCGCTGATTTGATCGTCTGTTATATTCCAAAATACTATGATAATTCCTACTTTATAGTATCCGTATTTGTTAACTAATTGGAATATCCGGTTCAAGATTAACCCATCTCTTTTCAATTTACTTTGAATTGTAGGGAATGCATTATCTTCTTGTAATAATCCACACTCAAATAATATAAACGTTGCATTACTGAAAAACGTCTTGTTCAAATAATCTTTACTTGGTAAGCTCATCATATTCATTATTATTTTATCGTTCTTAATAACGTTCTCGTAAATGGCTTTGGATTCATTCACTTTAAGTGATAACTTCGTATTCAACCATTTAGAATAATTTAGTTTCCAATTTTCCACTATTATGAGGAACTTAATTTCTAAATCTTGGACTTCAATTGCAAAATTCATACTCTTACTTAATCTGTTAACAAATTCATTCAAATTAATAGGGCTCCATAATTTTTCAATCTCAGTACGTTTTTGAACTATTTGATCAATGCTAGTTTCATTCCAAATTGCTCTTCTTTTACTTGAAGCCGTAGAACTGAATGATGTATTAGATGAAACTCGTTTAAGTCCTCTGAATTTAGTTTCGTTTAATTCAAGTTGTCGTTTTCTTTTAACTTTCTGTTTCTCCACTAATTCTTTACCGACCTTCTGTAATTTCATTATTTGTTTCCGTTTCAAATTCTTGAAGTAGAAATTATCAGCTTGAATTTCCATGGCGAGTTTATAAATGTTCTCGTTCAAAAATGCTTGATATAATTCTTTACTTAGACTATCAATAACCTGAGATCTTTCTCGACTGTTGTGTTCATGTTGGATGAGTTTTGGCAATATTTTCGATAATTCTTCTTCTATCACTGATGAAATGATTAATGAACTAATATCTCTGCTGGCGTGTGGGAACTTATTTGAATTTATCAACTTATTAACAGAAGTTTCAGGCTCAGATACGGGAGGAGGAATGCTTAAAGATGGCTTTGTTAATGCAGGTTCGGTAGGTGCTGAAAATAAAGGTTTGGTCGATTCACCAATTTGAATTGGGGGAATTGATGGTTTGATCTCTTCGAGTTTAGGTTTAGGAACTCCAAAATTAAATGATGGTGTCTCTTCAGGCAATTTTTGACGATTTTGGGTTGGTTTCTGTGTGTTTAATGCAATACCATTTGATGGTTCTTGTTTGAAAGATGGTTTCTGGTCATTAAATGAAAATACTGGTTTAGGTGAATCAACTTTGTTTGCTTGAATAACCGGTTTATTCTCAGCTTGTGTAGGTTTATTCTGGAAGACGGGAACAGGTGTCGAAGGCTTAACAATATTTGAAAATCCATCAGGTTTGGGTGCTGTAATTGAACCAAACCCACTGGTTCCATTACCGGCTGGCTTACTCAAAAAATCGGCAAAAGAGCCAGCCTTAACATCTGTTGAACTTGAAGATTGTGAAGTAAACTTAGTAGCATCAAAAGCTTTCCCTTCTAACACCGTTTGTTTCAGTTTATTCAAATGCAAATTATCATTAGGTTTTCCGCAAGTTATAAATTCGGATAACTGTTTATCGATCTTCGAATTAAGTTGACTGGAATATGATTGAGCTGGTTTTGATTTCTCGCTAATCGATTTCAATTTATATTTGGTTTCAAGTTTTTCTTTATTCACTAAATCCACCAAGATTGTCCCATTTTCATTTATCACATCAATATCATAATACTCAACGAATTTAACTAATTTCTCTAAAGAATCAAATCCAAGAGCATTCTGTAAAGTCTCACCATCATAAGCTTTATCTTTTGTATGATAAGCTCTAGTCATGGCCTTCAATGCATAAAATCTAATATCATTGAACTGAGTTTCTAACAAGCATGCCATAAGGAAAGGAATTTCAGGACTGTAAACCAATCTGAAGAATTCAACAAACAAATTCAAACATCCTATAGTGTTCTTATAACCTCTTTCGACAATATTATTCTGAGATATTAATTTACGGACCTTCAAACTTGCCTTAATTAACGGATCATGTAATATGGATGTAGGCAAAGTCTGGATTTCTCTTTCTACTTCACTATCTCTTAAATGACTGATTAAATAATAAGCTCTGAATTCGGCTTCATTAGGACAGTATCCACCTCTGCTTCTAACATCTTGATAAATTTCAACTAACGTCTGTAATGCTTTATTAAATTGTTCTAATTCTTGTTGCTGAGAATATTCAACGTCGCTACCGGCCATAATGTGTAACGATATCAAATGGATTCTTACGATTCTCTCATTACAATCAATGGCTTCAGGTCCAAAATAATTCTGATAAGTGAAATCTTGTCTAATAGATCTTGTTCTATCCCATAAAAAGGAATGAGATTCAGGTAATTTCGGTACCATATTATCAATTAAGTAATTTAATGAATGCTGTAAGATATGTGGAGGTCTAACTTCTGAAGGCAATGGAGGAGGTTGACCAGCTGCAGGACGAGAAAAGGCTTTAACAGCCCTTGCTCTTGCTATCTTGTTAGTAGCAGGATCTTTCTCAAAATGCTTAACGTTATTTTCCAATGCTCTTCTAACTCTTTCAAATGTAGGACACATGTCCAAACAAGTCCCTTTAAAAGAAATAGCATCGGTAAGATCTTTCCTGATATTTTCAGCGTCGACCAAGCCTAATTCTTCCATCTTTTTACGTTCAATATCTCTCATTTTCTGAAACTCTTCGTATATGCCTTGATAATCATTACCATTGTTTGCCTGTTCCATACTTAACATTTTATCCTGGTTAGCTTTGTCCCAATCACTTTGCAGGAAACTGAAGGGCTCTATTATACGCAGTTGAATTTGTAGGAATTTAGGGATTTCACGTTGCTGAAGCTTTTTTCGACTATATCCAAACGATTCAGGGTTGGAGATTATTGGTCCAGTAATGGAGATTTCTTTATTGGAATATTTCTGGAATTTGGTAGTTGATTTCGGCATGATTTTCACATCTGCCAATTCATCTGGCTCTATCATATCATCGTCTGCAATTGTTATTTGCTCCTTTTGTAATTGCGATTGTGTTTGTTTAGGTTTTCGTTTAAACTGTTTTATATCTTTATCGTTTGATTTCTTGGTAAACTTCTTTCGCCTTATTGGATTTGGTCCATTGGAATTGGATCCACCGTTCAGTCTGTCTGTGAACGGCTTATTAAACGTACCATTCGGCACAGTATTGAATGACATTATTGCATCAACTATCGCGAAGCTCAAAATTAATTCATACGTTAGTATGAATTTTCAAAGAGAATTCCTACTTATGTACCGAAGGTGCAAGAAGTAAGACAAGATGTACGCTGTACATCTGTTCGTCTGCGCCACATGGTTGCATACAAGCAGGACAACAAATTAGAGCATTTAAAGAGTAACTAGTAACTGTACAGATAAGTATATTAAATGTGTATCGTGACCTAAGCTTTTTCAGCTCTGGCTTTAGCTAAAGCCTTGGCAGTACCGTGCAAAGCATATCTGTGGTTTCTTCTGAATTTAGAATCAACACCTTTTAAAGAAGGATATCTGTTGGTCTTAGGTTTTTTAATACCGTTTCTGTGAGCTTTTTTGCTTTGGTTGTGAGCAGTATGATTCTTTGATTTAGCCATCTATTTGTTAGTATAAGTTGAATTTCGGAACTAGGATTTGAAATTAGATCTTTGAATTTAGTCTGGACTTTTCAAGATAATTGTATGCTCCATATCTAATCTAAATCTGATGGATCACGACTAACTATTGGATATATAAGCCAATGCATGGACGTACTTATGTCCATATATATGTACAAACATGTACATCTATATGAACGATACATTGCTTTATCGACCTCTTATACAATATCTTCCGACCATTAAAAAATAAGTTATTCTTCCTTCTTAACATTTCAATATGACACATAACGTATATCTTCTTCTATGTCTCTGCTTGGTCCTTTCTATCCTCTTTCGTACTATGTTTCTTCACTTCTTACATACCTTAAGTTATACTATATGAAACTTTCTATGAGAATAAAATTTTTCATGAGCGACCAATTCTGAGCTAGGGCGCGAGCCCCAAAATCTCATATACTCTTACATAGTGATTTTGCAGCCAAATACTGTTGCTAATATTGATACACCTAATTTTATTGACTATATAATACAAATCTAAGCTTTGGCAGCTGGAACGTCAGCATTCTTTTGAGCTTTTTCCTTTTTGGCTTGAGCTTTAGCACCAACAATACCACCACCCCAGTGTCTTCTAGAGTCTTCGTATTTTTCAACAAAGTTAGCATTAACAGTTGAAACTAATTTAGCTAATTCAGCTTCGTCAGCAGCATTAACTTCAGTTAAAGCAGCAACAGCTGAGTTCTTTTGGTGAACTAAAGTACCTAATCTAGCTTTACCCTTTACAATAGCGTATGGGACACCCATTTTTCTACATAAGGCTGGTAAGAAAACAACTAATTCAATTGGATCAACATCATTAGCAATTAAGACTAACTTAGCTTTTTTGTTTTCAATTAATGAAACAACATGGTTTAAACCATATTTAACAACAACTGGTTTTGGTGAAACATCTTTGGCAGTTTTGCCTTCAGCAATAGCAGCAGCTTCTTTAGTTAATCTTTCCTTTTTTTCAGCAGAGGTTTCTGGTCTGTATTTGTTGAATAATTTGAAAGCTTGAGCAGCTGTGTTCTTATCTAAAGTATTAGAGAATTGAGCAATAGCTGGTGGGACTTTCAATCTTAAAGACAAGATTTTCTTTTGTCTTTGCAATCTAACATATTCAGGCCATTTAACGAATCTGGATAAGTTTCTTTTTGGTTGGATGGATTGTCCAATACCAAAGTTCTTAGGAGTAGATTCAACTAAAGGATTTTTTGGGGCAATTTTCCCAGTGGATTTGGCAGATAATGGCGCTGGAGCAACTTTCTTTGCAGGCTGTGTCATTGAGTTAGTAGGGGTTCTCTTAAAGGTCAACAAACTCCTTCTACTCTACAGTATCTTAGATACTCAGCCTGTGCAGAGTGATGCACAAACATGCAAATGCTAATCTTAGCATTTGCAGATACTTCGTGAAATACTTCTTGAAATGATTCGAATAAATTACGTCCAGAAGTAATTCATGAAATAGTCCTCTAACGTCTGGCACCACTCCGCACAACCTCATCCGTTCTTGGATGTAGAATAGTCGAGACTATAGTCACGCTGGAGGGTCCAAAGCCGTTCTACCGTTTACATACCATTTTGTTAGTAGTTAGTAAAGTGAAAATTTTTTCACTTTTGAGAACTTCTATATACTTCAGTCTGAGAATTACGCGTGGCTGCAAATAATAGAGGTGAACGAAGGATGGTTTGTTTTATATAAAAGTTGAATGAAATAATTTATTGAAGTGGTAATTGGTGTGTATGGGATATTAGGAAAGTGCTTTTGTGTTTTTTTTTGGAAAAAAATAAATATTCGTATTTTGTAATTTTTACAAAATGTTCAGATTATATTGAAACTCACTAAGAGTAATTATATTCAAAATTAAAATTGTAATTATTACAAATAATAGAAAATAATAAAAAATTAAATAGCAAAATTGTTTAATAAATATCGTATAAACTATAAATTCTAACTGATAAATAACATCAGTTGGTAAAATTAAAATTAATTAAATCACCAGTTCTGGTTCATCATATACAACTCAACTCTTCTGGATCCTAGATTTCTTCTAACATTCATCCGAATCTCATCATTCATATGTGGATGTCCACATACATTAAACGCAATCGTTCCCGTAGTTTCATTAATTTCTGTGCTAACTATTTCTGCAAGATTTGGTCTTCCCCATCTAAAAGTTATGTGAGGTAATACTTCCTGTAATAATTCGAATTTATCAAGAGATCCTGAAACTGATACTGTTTCCAGTTTCTCTTCATAACTTCCAAATGCTTTTTCTCCCAGAAATTCTTCAATATCATTAGGATTCGTAACATAAATAATTGTTTCAATATTCTCATGAACTTCTAAGGCTTTTAATTCATTAACAAACCAATTGATCGACTTGAAATGACGGATAATCCAGTACAATTTAACTTGCTTATTTGGTTTACCTCCTAAACTCGATAATTCAGCATAAACTCCTGGTATTCCATTACCTCCAGCGATCCCAATAATATTATCAAATTTATAGATAGAATTAAATCCATTGTATGGCCCTTCGATCGAGACGTTCATACTAACTTTCTTATCCGCTGAAGCTTCCAATTGCCTGTAAAGCCCATGAGTAATCCCTCCTTTGATCTTAATATAAAATGTAACAGTATTGTGTCTAACAACACTATCAACCATACTAAATGGATGAGATTGCCAGAAACATGAAGGTTTGAAGAAATGTACATAAGCATGACTATTGGGAGAGGGAATCCAAGTTTTAGGTCTATTAGCAGTGACTTTAATTGTATCACCTATTAATTGCAACTCTGCTTTTTGAATTCCAAAGGTCCCCATTCTAATAAGTCTCATAATCCTATCAAATGCCCATACGGCTGCAGTAGCATAGGTTTGCAGATTTTCTCCCAGGTCTTTCCTGTGATACCATCTTGCAACGATCATTATCACTACCAACATGACGTGGATTAAAATAAATAATTCGTATTGGTTTTTCCTAAGAATGTATAAGGATTGAAATGCTATCATACTTACGGCAGTGACACCAACGTATCCCCAAATCATGATAGTAGTTCTTCCAAAAGTTTCATAAGTACCTTCCAGTTTAATAGCTACAGTTTGACATATTCCATGTAAGATTAATAATAATGTAACAATTCTTCCAATCCATTTATGGAATGTAACAAATCTGGCTTGGTTCCAACCAGTAATCCACTGCAAGAAATTGTTACGTCCAGCAAACAATATAAGCAATGGGACATTCCACGTAGCAATGGCTGCAAATCTATTACCAACTCCAGAAACTAATGGGTCATCTAATGGTTTATATACTCCTGGGAAACAAAATGCTACAATCAATGCTAACCATACACTTATTAATAAAGTTTCTAATCTTGTTGGAATATAACCAAAGATGTTAGTTTGGGAATGTTTGAATTTGAATAATGGTGCTAATGTAATGTTTCTTCTGAGCCAATTAATGGGCGCTGAATGTAATTTACTAACTAGTTCTGGTGCTACTAAATAACTAAGATTGCATACGCAAGCTATAAATGAGACCAAAAACCAATAACCTGTCAATGCTGTATTAAGCCAAATTGCCCAATTTTCTGCCTGTAAACTCTTATAGACTTCTACATAACGAGTATTCACATCAGAAGCAGCAAATCTAATAGGACGATTGAAATTTACACCGGAAATGATTTCTCGTTTATACCAACCACCATTAGATGGAGATGACGTAGGTTTTGCACCATTTGAAGAAGGTGCAGTCCTTACAGGAGTGGCAGTTCTTACACCCGTAGTAACAATAGATGTTTCAACATCTTGTAATGTCGTGAAAACAAAAGGTCTCTCTACCTGTTCAATATAAAAAGAAGGAGCCACCCAATTTGAAGTTTCTGCAACTGTGTGTCTTAATTTTTCAATAGTAAATCTAAATCCTCTGCCACTGCAATACCTTATGAAGTCCCTAGCCACTCTATCTGTGTCATTAAAAGGTTCTGAAAGTACACAATTAGCTATAGAAGCAAAAGCTGGAACATTTGAAGGATCACAATAATTTTCTATTTCCGACAATAATTCAAATCTATGAAACGTAGCAGGATTAACTGTTAATCCAATCATTTGACTACAAGCCACAGCAGCCAAATGGGGCTTGTGCCAGACCTCTAAACCGAGGCATGTGTTAACAAGCAAAAGAACTACTAAAATCATATTGATTGTTATAGATACATTGTAGAGTTTAAATAATAAAACAAGTCAAAGCCTTGTTAACAGATTTCACCGTAATTAAAATAATTATATGATTGTCCTTCCGTATAATTACAAGTTATTTCATATCCATATTAGGGAAGGAGAACCCTTCAAATGCTTGGCTGAAGGAGGCTGTATCCGTTAAATTTTTTTGCAGCCAGATTATTGACACGACACCATGATAACCATATAGAATATCAATGTTATTGGTAAGAATCAACTACACGGATACATTATCTAAGATACCCCTGTCAAACTTTGTCCCTGGCAGTTTGACAGCTTGATTCACCTTGATAAATCCTCATCTTCATGCACAGCATGCAAAGCCTTGTTGCTTAGTAAGTGGCGAGGAAGCTTCTATACGATTTTTACGAGACTCATCGATCTTGGACCTTAACTTTGCTTAGATACATCGAATAGGCCATGCTAATGCTTATCGGTAGAAGCGGAAACTATACACCATCCAAAAGTTAAATAAGCACATTAATTTGATGAGATTTCCATTGAAACTGGAAGCGCTTTGACAACGTCCGTAAATGCACAGTTCATGCATGGAGGGGGAAAGCGCAAATGTCTATTACTGATGTACATTAAACCAATCTAGGTCACTTTATATCTAACTAGGCTATGTGGTTAGAAATCGTCGAAATATTTCAGAATTCGGCGAACAAATTTACAATTTAGTGAATAAAATTAAAACTCGTCAAAGAAATTTGGAAGTTTTGGAATTCTATAGTCTTTAGCTTTGATGGCTTTAACTAAAAATACAGGAACTGACCAACCGAATAAAATTCCAACTCCATTTTCTTTACCTGCTGGAACGATAATTGTTTGTGAAGGTTTGGAATAAGCTTTAAGTTTATTGTTCTTTCCCAAAATGTATTTATCAACAGACGATTCAAAAACACCCAATTGAGCTAAACGGAAACTGGCAATGGTCTTTTCACCAATACTTAAAATGTCACCTAATCCAAAAATGTTAGGATATTCTTCCACTACAAGATGTTCGTTAGTTTTCAAGTACCCATTACTGTCTAATAATTTCTTTGGAATAAATGAACTATTTGGATAAATACCGGTGGAATTAATGACCAAATCATACTTCTTAGTTTGTCCATTGATAGTAAGGGAAGTTTCAGTAATTGCAGAAGCTTTAGCATTGTTGATGACATTAACACCTCTCTTGGTCAAATAAGTTTCCATATGATTACCATGTTTTAAAGGAAGTTCTGGGAGGGGACGACTGGATCCGGTATAGAAATCAAGTTTAATGTTTGGATGATAGTAACTAATATCTCCAGCAACTTCAACACCAGTAGCACCTCCACCTACAACAGCAATTGATTTACTTTTAGGTATTGCTTGAGCAATTCTTTTAATTTCCTTAATTAAAGCTTCAATGTCACCATTAGCTTTGAATGCTCCGTTATTATGGTTAGTACCTGAAGCAATTACTAAATAGTCGTACGAGATTTGTTGACCACTCTTGAGAATAACTTCTTCATTATCAGGACTCAATGATTCAACGTATCCTTTAACGTGTTTGATTTTCAAGCCTCTGAAAACATCAGATAATTTATTGACAGCTAAATTAATGTTATCAGATTCTTGGAAGAGTCTTGGAGCTGAAGGTGGATGAAACATCTTATCGTCCGGACTTATAATAGTTACGTCAACTCCACCGGCTTTAGCAAGTTTCTTAGCAGCAATGATACCAGCATAACTGGAACCAATAATCACGACATGCACCATAATGTCTATTAATTAGTATTAGAAAACAAAGTATTTTCACTTGCATTTATAGGCCAGAGGCAATGTCATCGTGATTGTCTCACCTTGACATTAGTAAAAATTCCGCAAGTCACGGAATTACTAATTTTGGAGGTAGCCCCGAGTCAAAAAATCATGGGAAACAAGAAAATATTTGTGGCGAATAGAGGCAACCGCAACAATTCCGTCGAAATAGTTAGTAATTTTTGTTAAAAAGTGGCTTACGATCGTTTAGTAAGGGTCGGAGCAAAACAGTTTCCGCATTCCGTCAATAACGGCAGCCAACGGCAGCCAGAGGCATCCGTTTATAAACACCCGACCAGTACACCATGACGTGTCTAAAGAGTTCTGTTAAGCGATTCAATAAGTAAGCATAAATAAATAGTGTAAGCATACATAAATATAGCTTAATTATACGAAACATTAGAGCAGTATTGGAATCAATAGGCGGAAATGATGACAAACAGTAGCAAGTATTTAATACGACATGCGTTAAATGCATCAACTATACGTAAATCATTTCTAAATATTTTTCCAATACTTACATATACTTATCAGTAGATACATTTATATGCCAAAAGAGCCTTATGTAGCCGTGTCGAGTCTTATCTGCTGCAAAAATGTGTACTTACCAACTGCGACCAAAATTAAAATCTGAGACCAGACTAGTATGACTAACATGGAACACTTGAATTTATTAATATCATTAGGCAAACATGGCGCTGACCTCCCAGAAAGTTCAATAAGAACATCCTTATCGGGAATATTAGGCTCTACTTCATTAGCATGCTGGATAGTGCTTTTAATGCCGCAGTTAATTGAACAATGGAGACTTCAATCGGCGGACGGAATAGCTATAGGATTTATAACTATTTGGTTTTTAGGTGATTTATTCAATTTAATCGGAAGTTTATGGGCTAACTTGTTACCCCAAGTTATTTTTTTAGCCATTTGGTTTTGCATTGCTGATTTCCTCATGATTTTTTCGTACGTTTATTACAAGCATTTAAAAAAGAAACATCCAGCTGAAACCAGACCTTTAATAAGAAGAAGAACTTCCAGTACTTTGACTGATATTGCTTTAGAACCTTCATATCATGGTATATTCACTAAATTTATTTTACCTATATTATTCGTTTTAGGATGTGGAATTTTAGGTTATTTTATCTCATCAAAAGATACTAGTACTAAAGATCCTAAAGATGATGACCCAATTGAATTAGGTCCTCAATTAATTGGTTATTTATCAGCATTGCTTTATTTAGGTGCTAGAATTCCTCAAATCATTCAAAATTATCACCGAAAATCAGTTCAAGGTTTAAGTTTGTTATTTTTTCTTTTTTCTACTTTAGGTAATTTAACCTATGCTGGCCAGATTTTATCTTACAGAAGTGATTGGAATTATATATTGCTCAATTTAAGTTGGTTATTAGGTTCTTTAGGAACTATTTTTGAAGATACTATTATCTTTATTCAATTTTATATTTATAAAGACAATCATAATCTTAATGAACAAGAATTTGTTCCTTGAAGACTTCCTTAAAGACTTTAAGCTACGGGAATTTTAAGCTACAAGTAGTTTAAATACAACAAAGAAAAAACAGATATTCATTATATAGTTAAAAATTAGAAATCGTATTTTTACACTGCTTACTCTATAATAATTTAAGCTGGATCAAAATCAGCTAATTCTTTATCGTTTACTGCTTTTTTATCTAAATTTTCACTTTCAGCACCAGTCCAATCAACATAAATTTTACGGAATTTAGATAAATCAGTATTTTTCATAAAGTCATTTCTTTCTTTAGCCCAATCTTTTTGAACACCTTCAAAAGCTTTATCCCAAACTTTATCATAAACAGCTTTAATTTTAGCTTCTTCCTTTTGTCTGATTTCTTCTAATGCCATCCATTCCATATGTTTAAGATCATCAGAAGATGGTTCATAAATATGCCATATAACATAATGAGGTAATCCATAAACATTATAACCCATTCTTTTACTTAATTTACCAAAAGCTTCAGTTTCAGCATGTTTTTCAAATGAAAAAGCTGGGAAATGTGAACCAGTTCTGAAAACTTTTGCTTTAGTTAAAATTGAAACACCTCCAATCCCATCTAATTCCATTTCAACTTCAGGATCTCCATAAGGATCTCTTAAATAAGCTAAATGAGGTCTCCAAGTTTGATATTCTACATAACCTTCAACAATACAAGCATCTTCATCTAAAGTTTCAGCTAATTGTAGACCACCATCAGATTCTTGCCATGAATTTAAATCATATGGTTGTTGATTACCTAACCAGTCAGGTAAAGGTCTCCAAACATTTGGAACAATAATATCTCTATCGTGATGCATTAAATCTTCTAAAATTGTTGGAGGTACAGTTTCAACATCAGCATCTCTCCAATAAACATGAGAATGATAAGGTTTTAAAGCAACACTCCATAACCAATTTCTAGCTCTTGCCATTAATTTACGTCTTGGACCTTGTGCAGCAAAACCATGACGATCACTAAAACTTTGACCAATAATTTGACCGAAATCTTTTTCAAAAATTTCAATTTCTCCAAATCTCATACTTAAATCAGGATCATTTTGAACTTCATTTAAATGTTTCTTTAAATTCCCCATTGTATTATCACTTGAATCAGATACAAGGAATGCTAAATCAATTAAATGATGAGGATACGTCAAGTTTTTCATATGGCCGAAAAACATCGGTAAATGTGCTGAGGCATCTCTTAAAGGTACACAGAATAAAACTCTTTCTTCTCGTTGCCATCCATCAGCACTACCTTTATAATGTTCTAAATCAAAGAATTTTATTGAATCGTCATCATCATTGAAATGAGGTACATAAAGTGAATTTGAAGGTAGGAAAAGAACTTTGACGAGCGTAATCACCGCTATTATACCACAAGCAACAAGGACACGTAATCTTACTATATCGTCCAACTTCATGCTATAAGTATTAGGCTAAGCTAATGATAAGTTATTGACAACACAGGAATGCGCGAGGTACGTACGACAATGACGCATGTCATCTAGAATTCTATTGTTTAATTCAGCAGAAGGGCTGAAACGAAGGAAATATTTTTAAACAAATAGGGTTTATCCCATTCATACAAAAGTAGAAATTTCCAAGAATTTATTGAAGCCTTTTTACAACCGTTATATAAGCATTATAAGCATTTAAATAAATTAATAGAACCGTACGGCCAAGAATAGCATCGCATGGAATGTCGTGCAGCTTGGAATCTTAAGGCTGCGTGGGTTCAGTGCGCGCCTACTCTATTTAACGGAAACTCTATGCGGAACCACAAACCTTATTGTACGAGAGCCTTGTAATAAGTGAGAGCGAGAATGAAAATTTACGTGCCCTTACCAAATGCAACACCTTAGTCGTATATGCGTTTAGCATATCGGTATTATACATAAACTACTATATTGAATTAATCTTGGAGAAATGATTAACTATATTAACGGAACAAGTATATTAATGATCTACAAATGGCATAATAGGTCTACAAAGAAATTTCCTATAAAAAATCAATTTCATTTAAGGATTAGCGGGAATGTTTCGGAATGAATGATTTACAACGATGTTTCAGTACGATAGGCTGAACATATGATCTCAAAATCATGCCAGCTAAACTCCGAGTAAGGTGATAATTTTAGTTTTTCCCACACTGTACAGATCCTATTTATCCCTGAGTTTATTTTATAGGTTAGGTAATCTTTCATGCAGTATATATTAACCATGGATTTTCCTTTTATTTTACTTCAGTAATCTTTAAAAACTTTTACTTAAGTGATACTTTAATAATATGAACATTATGAATAACTGGGAACTTCAACCATTATCACCTGTTAGTGATAATGATGATTGGATGAAGTTTATTAATTCTGAAGCTATCACTTCTTCACGTCCTGTTACTGATTCAAGTTCTGTTGATGATTATTCAGACTCTTTTATTAAACAAGAATATGATAGTGTTTTTAATTCATGTTTAACTTCAAATAATAGCCCAACTTCTCAACCTGATGATTATACTTTAAATTTAGATATGGTCAATGATAAATTACTTGAATCTGAAAATGATACAACTGTTATTACAAAATCAACTTCAAATACCAGTTCAAGTAGTTCAACTACAACAACTACAACTAAAAGAAAGAGAGCTCCTCGTAAGAAGTTAACCAACTCCCAAAAGGTGGCTCATAATATAATAGAAAAGAAATATAGAATTAATATCAATACTAAAATTGAAGGATTACAAAAATTAATACCCTGGTTAACTGGTGAAGAAACAGGATTCAAGACCCAAACCAATAATAAAATTCTGAATGATGAACCATGTAAAAAACTTAATAAGTCTTTAATTTTAGATAAAGCTATTGAATACATTCAATATTTACAGTCTAATGAGGAAAGAATCTTACAAGAAAATTATCAATTAAAGAATCAAATTCTTAATTTGAATGATAGAATAGATGTATAGTATATAGTGTAAGTAATTATGTGTGATGTGATAGAAGAATATAGAATAATGATGGTTCTCCGATTTCGCCTGATTATGCCAAAATTATGCTAAAACCTTCCATTTGCGTTACCCACATAATTGATGGTGCGGCGCGCCGTTCCCATATGGAGACAAAATTGGGTGATTTTTTAAATCATCCAATTCTAGTTTTTTTTTTTTTGGATTAACTTTTTTCCGAGTAAATCCGTTCTGTTATGAAATTTGCAACTAATTTTAGGCGGACGTACGAAAGGCTAAGTGCATAATTCAAAGTTTTAAATTACCTGATTTTTTTTATTATTGACCTGTAAGATATTATTAAGAGATATTTGAACTTAAGGTCTGAGTTTTTGAGGTAATAAACTCTGTTACAGTGTTTTCAGGATGATTATCCCACAATGTTCTACAATATCCTCTATCATCTTCATACAG
Organism: Yamadazyma tammaniensis; assembly: GCA_030566005.1. Lineage (NCBI taxonomy): Eukaryota > Fungi > Ascomycota > Pichiomycetes > Serinales > Debaryomycetaceae > Yamadazyma > Yamadazyma tammaniensis. The sequence continues at coordinate 637,781 of JAJMHK010000006.1, read as the reverse complement.
GGTGTAACTTGAAAATGTATCAGCTGGTTCACAAGATTTCTTTCCATGAAAATAGACGTGGACTTCTGGATTAGTACGTTTGGCAAGGGTGATGTTGCCGTCGTCAGATTCCAATCATCTATTTCTATTTGCTTGATCTGACACCTGTTCAAGAAAGATTCGATCCCTTCTTCGATTTCTTCCCTTCTTAGAACGCTACTCCCTATGCCATACGTGCCAAGGTCTATCTCAGTGCAGTTAACTTCGTCATAATCTTCAAAGATGAAACTTGTCTGTACCGGTACGGTGGGTTCGCCGCCGAATAGGTCGGGTAAGAATGTTGAGTTTTCATACGAGTCAACATTCAACTTGTGCACAATTACAGTTAATTCACCGTCTATCAAACATATTCTGGATCCGGGGTAGGGATTTATAACAGATGCTTGTATAAACGAATACCATTCGTTTAACTGACTCTCCGCATTGGTGACATTATAGTCAACAAGAACTGACTGGCAAAATTGGATAATTGTAAGTAATATAAAGAAATTCATAATCATATATATTCTTTTAACAAATTTTTTTTTTGATAATCTGGAAAAATCTCACGGTTTTTTGTTGAAGGAGCATTTGACACTTCTATTTTATACTTTTCCACTATCATGGATATAGAAAATACGAAGTTATACTGGTTAAACCTCGTCCTTAACGGCATAAATCCAATAAATAGAATTTCAAACAAAGTTTCACTGTATGTAGGTTTGCCAAAATAGCCTATAATCAACCTGAAAACACTGTAACTTCAAGCGAGGCGTGTTTGTGTAAAAGGCTGTTTTAAGGTTTAGGTTTTATGAACGACTTGAAAGCTGTTTATAGCTGGTGGGGAAAAGCAAACACCTAATATGGTTTGTCCTAGTTTATTTGTGTTACCCATTGTATCGTATACTACAATGCCTTATCCTACATGAGAATGTCATATCGATGGCGGTGTGAAAAAACATCTAAAAATTTGGAAGTTTTTTTTTCAAATTAAATTTCTTTTGAAAACCCGCCCAACCACCGATTTGAAACATTTCCCTTTCTAAGCTTAGCTTAGCTAACCCATTGACTTCCGTACACCTCTGCCTTGAGTTCTCCATAGATTACTGTTTTCAGATAACTGTTTTCAGTAGCGCGAATTTACTTAATGAATACTCAACATTTAAGTGGTGAGTTGTCAAACTTATTAGCCGAATCCAAAAGGCGAAATAATGATATTCGTCAAGCATGTGAAGTAGCATTGAATGACTTGAAAGATTATCCAGAAAAGACTCCACTCAATGAAATTTCATTGACTCAAAAGACACATATTTTAACGCCGTTTTTAATATCTTGTAATGTTAATAATGCTAGATTTGCTAATTTAGCTATCCCAGCAATTCATAAACTTATCAATGCCAATGCTATAAATCCTCCACCATCACTGGACTTGAGAGAATTACTAAAATCGCTCTTAGAAGCTACTCATTTAGCCATTGATATTCAATTAAGAATCCTTCAATGTTTGCCGAGTTTAATGCAAAATTATAATAATTATATTGTTGGAGATCTATTATTGAGTTTGCTTGGTATTTGTTGCAGTTTAACTCAGAATAAGAATTCTACAGTGGTAATAAATACGGCATCGGCCACTTTACAGCAATTATTTGGTTATATTTACGATAAGATCCCTATATTACCCGATTCAAATGCTACTGATTCAAGCATTGCTAAGAAAGTCGAATTAGATGAAGAAGAGCCTGTTGTACTCGACCAATTGTCTTATGAAGGATACTTGATATTCCAAGATTTATGTGCTTTAATAGATAGACAGCCTCCAAGTTACTTCAAAGACTTATCTATCATTAAAACCAATTCATTCTTAGAAATCATTGAGAATATCCTTCAAAATCACGTACAAATATTTGAAAATCATGCCGAATTGAAATACTTAATAAGAATAAAATTGATCCCATCTTTATTAAGAATCTTAAACAACTTGAAAGATTTCCCATTAATTATAAGAGTAATGAGAGTTTTATCAGTATTATTAAACTCACAATTAAAGAATTTTATTATTGAAGGAGAAATTGTATTATCAATTCTTAATCATATTTTATTAAGCCAATCAGATTCTTCATTATTCAATCAAGAGCATGATAAACAGATCAGTGATTATGATTCTAATTGGGAAAATGTTGCAGTTTTAGAAGTCTTTAAAAGTTTATTTTCCAATTTTACTAATATTAAAACAGTCTTTGAACTTTATGATAATGATGATAAAAAGAAAAATGTTATTCAAGAATTGCTTTCAATTTTAAATAACTTTTTACAACATTCGTCAGTTTCTTCAAGTTTATTTAAATCGCAACTTCATTTACCTTCAAATAATGCTCCATATTTATCTAAACAAACTTCAGTTATAAGAATATCAGTTATTGATTTATTAGATAAATCAGAAGCTCCAAATTCATTACCTTCAACCTATTCAATTCATTTGATTCTACAAATTGTTTTATCATTATCTGATGGTATAGCTAAATTTGTTAATAATTTATCACCAGAAAATGTTGAAACTTTAGCTGAAAATGAAAAGAATGACATTGATTTAGAGAATAGTATTGAATTAATTAACAATTTCATTGAACTGATTTATCCTGATTTATCCCAATTATTTAACTACTATTTACATTGTGTAATGGATAATGATAACTTCCATCTTTTAATTCGTTCGTTACAAAAGTTAACTCATACTTCGGGTTTATTGGGGTTGAATAATTTAAGAGATGGGTTATTAAATTTATTAGCTAAAGTTATTATTAATATCACAGTCACTTCAAGTGGTAAAAGATTTACTTCAAGACATATTACCTGTTTAAGAGCCTTAATTAACCTAGCCATCTCTTTGGGTTCCACATTAACTAAATCTTGGGATATTATTTGGATTAGCTTACAGTGGAGTGATTATTATATACGAGGACCTAATGAATTTAGTTCTAATAGAGATGATACAATATCTAAATTGAATCAACAAGATATTAATAATATCGATGGATCAATAAGTAAATTCTATGAAAGTATAGAAGAATATCCACTTGAAAGTTATAATCATCTAATCGAGTCTTTGATTCAGTTGTTTAATAATAGTATAACTGAACAGACAGAAACCGATAGTTTACCTATTTGTTCTAATAATAAGATTTATTTCGTTAATAAACTTGTTGATATTAGTAAAATTAATACAATGAAGTTCTTATTTGATGATGAAATCTTTAATAAACTATCACAGTTTTATATTGATAATGGGATTAATAATAAAGTCTTGAATTCCAATATTAAAAATTATATCACTGTTAAGTATACTGAGATCATTAAGAATTTTACTATTGAAAGTACTAATATTGATGATGAAATTCAGTATAATAAAGTCAATGAAATATGTTTGAAGGGACTTAAGAATCTATTAGTTTCGTTGAATAATGTTAAAGACGGAGATGGAGAATTTGAAGTTTTATCTATGAATAATAAGATTGAAATAAATCTAATTATATTAGAAACCTTAAATGAAATGATTGAAAATTACGACAAGAAATTAACCAATGTTAATTCATGGGATATTATATTCATTATTATAAATTCCTCCTTTGAATTAAAAGTTAATGACTCATCTAAATTGAATTCAATTGTTAATAGTTCTTTTAATTCATTGAAGTTGATTATGAATGAATTTATTTCAAGTTTGCCAATTAATAAGTTTAAAGTGTTGATTGATACATTGTACAATTTTTGTCTTCAAACCATTGATTTGAATATTTCATTCAGTTCAATAAGTTATTTTTGGTTAATAAGTGATTCGATCAAGTCTAAGATTCAGCAAGAATCTCCAGTTCCAAGCAATAAATTACAGGATATTAAATCTGAACAGGAATTGGTTGAGCTTATTAATGAAGATACGGATATCTTATCGTTAGATCTTTATTTATTATTGCAGTTGATTAAATTATCACAAGATCCAAGAGCTCAAGTAAGAGATGGATCTATTCAAACGTTCTTTGAAATCATTGAAATCCATAGTGAATTATTTAATGAGAAACAATGGAAATTAGTGTTCGATTTAGTATTCAGTAAAGTCTTTTTAAAGAATGATATTCCTATTAATGAACTTAAAGAGACTGTTAAATTGAAATTAGATGGGATTATATCGATATATTCGAAGTTCAATCAGTATTTTGAATTTGGATTCTGGAAACAATTGATTGATTATAAAGATACGTTGGTGAAAGAAAAGCAGATTGAAATTAATATCATCTTATTGAATAAATTCCAGGATTTATTGAAGATTGATATTAATAAAGATTCACAGATTCTTGAATTATTCTATGAATTTTGGGTTAATTTACCAATTGATTATGATTTCAATAAACCAGATTTATATTTGGATGAATTGAATAGTATGGTGTTGACATTCCCATTGATTTATAATCAATTAATTAAGGTAGATTTGGTAGATGAAGAGAAATTGGCCCGGTTTTTACTGATTTTCACCAAGATTATTAGGTACCCTATTATACTTCATAAATTAGACGATAATCAGCCAACAGAATTGCAATCTAATATCATGAAGAATATCGAATTAATTATTGAAAATAGCCAATCTGATGAGATTTATTCGTTACTAATCAAAGAATTGAGTAATTTAATTGTATACCAGTTTAAAGTCAGAGAAAGAATTGAAAAGAAACTAATGAATTCTAATCTCCAACTGAAATTTAAGTTACCTACATTTATAGCCATTGGGAATGAATCGTTTAAATTAATCGAAATCAGTTGGAATAAAATCCAGCAATTCCAGATCATAATCAACGACGGGACCATTATCAAGCTAATCAAGTCGTTGATCGAGATTCTTGAAAATAAACCAGCCGGATTATGGCTTCAGTGCAGTGATTTCTTAGTGAATGTCATCGATAAGGCCTTGCAACACGTGAATGACGCAAGTGTAAGTAAAGAAATTCACGAAGAAATATGGAGATTGATCCTAGACTCAATCAAGATCAATTTCGACACTAATAGTCCCACAGAAGAGAAGGTCAATATCAACCAGTATTTCAGCTTAATGAAGATAATCCTACCCAAACTCAAAGACGATTGGGTAATCAAGAAGTACATCAACGATATCTACCATAATTCATACCTATACCAATTCAACGAGATCGAACTCGAACTCATCGACCAAGAAGACGACATCGAAGCCATCATCAAGAATATGGTAAGCTATAAATTTGACGATTCGTTCGGCACCACCAAGCCAATAGAAATCTACAGAAATAATAAGATGAAGTTGATTTGCTTACAGGAATTGGTCCAGTATACGATTGGTAATAATAAGCTCAATCTTCAGACCCAAGGCTTCAAATATTTTATTGTTCGACTTTTAGTTACCTTGCGAAGAGTAATAGAAGACGATAACGTCCGGTATAAACTACCAATATCATCAGTCCAGGCGACTGAATTAAGTTTACTTCTAACCGGACTTGTCGACTACCTAAAGCATCACTATCAAACAGAGAATTATCACCTAATCAAAGCCACCATTAATTTGCTAGTCAAGTTGGACCATGCTAAAGTGCAGGAAATCATCATTGAGTTCAACAATAAATTTTGACGTGAGACGCGAAGTCGTGGCTTGCGCCAATAAACTTAAATATAACCCGAAATGTAAATAAAGACAATTAACCATTGAATTGCAACAATTAAAATCTGGTGAAATCTCTAATTAACTGCTATATATCGCTTATATAGGGTTCCTGTAGTGAAAAGTTTATAAAATAACTCTTTGTACTTGTTATAAATCTATTTGTGGTTTGTTTACAAAACTACAATTTTTGTTTAAGAACGCCCTGGAAAATTTTTATCCTGAAACAACCCTTACTAAGTAATTGACTTTCTTTACACTTGTTTTCAACGTTTGAAAAAACACTTAACAAACACCAAGATCTTCTAGAATCTTTCGTTAATATTGTAGTAGTCACTTGGTGCCTGTTGAAACAATGTCTTATAGAAATAGTGCTGGGTCTAATAACTATCAGGAATTCGATCCTGAATCTGGAGATTTGAATCGTAAGAGATCGTTGGTAAGACACGATAGACAAAGAATCGATCCTGATCATCCAAGGTATCATTATACACAGGTTGCCAATCAGCAGTCTCAACATTTGAAGATACAGCCTTCTTCTACTGGCTTGAATCCTCAAACTTCTAATGATACGTATCAACCTAGAAACAGTTACCACAGTTATAGATCAAATACCCAACCCCAACAGGAAGATGACGACGATGAGTCTGGGATCCCATTGATGGATTATAAGAAAACAAGTCCTTTGAAACCAGGTAAAGAAATTTATGGATTGAATGATGAAGTAGATTATTCACCTTCGAAAGATAATGTCATTGCTGCCAATTCAATCCGTCGGAAACCTTCCACTAAAAACGGCCAAGCAGCTAAACCTGAACATAAAATTTATTTCTGGAAGATATATTGTTATCTAATTACATTTTGGGCTCCAGCTCCTCTTTTAAGTTTATTTGGATTAAAATCTAAAGAACGTCAATTTGCTTGGAGAGAAAAAATTGGATTAATTTCATGTATTTTATACATTGGTGCATTTGTTGCATATTTAACGTTTGGTTTTACAAGAACTGTCTGTTCAACTCAAAAGATAAGAACAAGAATTAATGAAGTTAATAATGGGAATTTAATTATTAATGGTAGATCTTTTGATTTAACTAGTTCTCAACATCCTGCAGCTGCTGGTATTAATGCTGGAAGTAATGTTTTATACCCTCCAGTTAATGCTGGTGGAATGGATGCTTCATTATTATTTCAAAATGTTAATGGGAATTGTAAAGATTTAATTAAACCAAGAGATAATTGTTCAATCCCAAAAAATTCTAATAATGATGTAGCTTGGTATATGCCATGTAAATTATTATCACAAGATGGTTCCACTCAACCAAATTTTACAACTGAATATTATCAAGGTTGGTCTTGTCATACAAGTTCAATTTCTCGTTCAGCTTATTATGGATTAAAAGTTGGTGGTGATGTATTTTTCACTTGGGATGATATTAAAAATAGTTCAAGAAATTTAGTTGTTTATTCAGGTAATGTCTTGGATTTAAATTTAATTAATTGGATTCAAACTGATGATTTAGAATATCCTGATTTATTTAATAAATTAAGAGATGATGATGTTTATAAAGGTCATGATATTTCATTAGTTTTAACTAATAGTGAAGAAAGACATGCTGCAAGATGTTTAACTGAAATTGTTAAAGTTGGTATTATTGATTCAGATTCTATTGGATGTATTGCGTCAACTGTTGTTTTATATGTTTCATTAGTTTTCATTTTATCAGTTGTTGTTGCAAAATTTTTAATGGCTTGTTATTTTAAATGGATTATGTCAACTGTGCAAGGTGCTACAGGATTAACTAATCATTTAATGAATGAAAGAAATAAAAATATTGAAGATTGGGTTGATGGTTCAAATAATGGTAATAGTGATTTATTAGTTGTTCCTCAAAAAACAAGAGCTAATTATAAAACTAATAGGCAAAGTGTCTTCAATAAAAGATTATCTTTAGCACCTGATCAATTAAGTCAATATTATAACAATAGTGAAAATCTATCAAAGAATTTTAAGTATACTACAATGACTACTCAAAATTATTTATTAAAAAATAAAGATAATGTAAATAATAGGAAAAGAGATACAAGACGTCAATCTACATTATTTTTAAATGAAACTTTTGGTTCATCAACTGATTTATTAAATATGGGTTCAAGACCTGCGTCTACTATAAATCCATTTGATTTAGATGAATATCAAGCTATGCAAACATTATCTCCAGATATGATTTATCCTGATGTTATACCACAACCACCAGTTGAATATCAACCATTTGGATTCCCATTAGCTCATACTATTTGTTTAGTAACATGTTATTCAGAAGATGAAGAAGCTTTAAGAACTACTTTAGATTCAATTTCAACTACTAATTATCCAAATTCTCATAAATTAATCGTTATAGTTTGTGATGGTATGATTAAAGGTTCAGGTAATGATAGAACAACTCCAGAAATTGCACTTAGTATGATGACAGATTTTGTAACTGATCCTGATGAAGTTGAATCATTTAGTTATGTTGCAGTTGCTCAAGGTTCAAAACGTCATAATATGGCTAAAGTTTATGGAGGTTTTTATAAATATGATGATGCAAGTATCCCACCAGAAAATCAACAAAAAGTACCAGTGGTTACAATTGTTAAATGTGGTACACCAGATGAAGCTAATTTACCAAAACCTGGTAATAGAGGTAAAAGAGATTCTCAAGTTATTTTAATGTCTTTCTTACAAAAAGTTATGTTTGATGAAAGAATGACTTCATTAGAATTTGAATTACTTTCAACTATTTGGAAAATCACAGGATTAATGGCAGAACTTTATGAAATCACATTAATGGTTGATGCTGATACTAAAGTTTATCCTGATAGTTTAACTCATATGGTGGCAGAAATGGTTAAAGATCCACAAGTTATGGGATTATGTGGGGAAACAAAAATTGCAAATAAAAATCAAAGTTGGGTTACTTTAATTCAAGTTTTTGAATATTATATTTCTCATCATCAAGCTAAAGCTTTTGAAAGTGTTTTCGGTGGTGTCACATGTTTACCTGGATGTTTCTGTATGTATAGAATTAAAGCTCCAAAAGGTCCTGATGGTTATTGGGTTCCTATATTAGCTAATCCTGATATTGTTGAAAGATATAGTGACAATGTTGTTGATACTTTACATAAAAAGAATTTATTGTTATTAGGTGAAGATCGTTATTTATCATCATTAATGTTAAGAACTTTCCCCAAAAGAAAACAAATTTTTGTTCCAAAAGCTATTTGTAAAACCCTTGTACCTGATAAATTTAAAGTTTTATTATCACAAAGAAGAAGATGGATCAATTCAACTGTTCATAATTTATTTGAATTAGTTTTAGTTAAAGATTTATGTGGTACATTTTGTTTTTCAATGCAATTTGTTATTTTCATTGAATTAGTTGGTACTTTAGTTTTACCTGCAGCTATTTGTTTCACTATTTATGTCATTGTTATTGCAATTGTTTCTAAACCAACTCCTGTTATGTCATTAGTTTTATTAGCTATTATATTTGGATTACCTGGTTTATTAATTGTTATAACAGTATCATCAGTAAAATATTTAGTTTACTTTTTGATTTATCTTGTTGCATTACCAATTTGGAATTTTGTATTACCAAGTTATGCTTATTGGAAATTTGATGATTTTAGTTGGGGTGAAACAAGAGTTGTTAGTGGTGGTGATAAAGGTGCTCATGGAGACAGTACAGGTGTTTTTGATTCATCACATATTTTTATGAAACGTTGGAGAGAATTTGAAAGAGATCGTAAGAATAGATTGAATACATTGGCAATGCCATCGGCTGCTTGGGATCCAAATAATGATGATTCTCAACTGGATGCTAGTTATTAAACCATCCATAAAATCCTTAAAGAGAGCTTTAAGGGAAACATTCTTAAAAGAAAGATATTTTATAAATATTTATTGTTTAGAAACTTTTGTCGTTCGTTGACGACAGTTTATATACTACATGCATAGGTCGGAAATTTCTTTATCTCTATTGGAGTCTTTTCTCTATTGGAAATCAAAATTTAGAATTTCAAATTGGCTATTAAGATAGATGTCTTGTGAACTTTCTTTTATAGCTTTATCAAGGTATATTGTCTTAAATTTAGTTAATCTCCAGGTGTTTTTTGGTCTATTAATTGAAGGCCTAAAAGCAGAATTAGGTACAGTTAAAGCACCAAGCATTTTCGGTCCAGTAGAGAATTACATTGTATTTATAATTTTAAGGGAGGTAGAAGAAATAAAGTTTTAATTTAAAGTTAGCGAACTTAATTTATAATTAATAAATTGTGCCTGAACTTTTATTGTTACCTCTTTCATATTATTTTATGTCATAAACATATGCTACTTTATACAAAGAGTCATTGCCTAAAAACTAGGTGTTGTATAATGTAAAGTATAGTAAGTTAGTTTTAATTGAGGAATAAATTGTGTTGAAGCAATTTCAGTGATGAAAGTTTAATTTACGGATTTCAGAAAACTGTGTCAGCCATTCAAAGCTTATCTAAAATCAACACAGTAAAGAACTTTTCAATATTAGTTAACTAATATCAACTACAGGAAAATAAAATTTTAAGCCTGTACATTAAAAATACTAATATATAATTAGAGAACTAAACGTTTTTCAATTTTTTGTTTTCTGTCATGAAGATGAATGATATAAATCAACCGAATACGATTTTGGTATAAATTTGGATAATTTGCAACACTTAGTAAGCCATTCTCTTAACCAAGGTAGTAGCTCCTGGTTGTGCGTATTTGGTTAAGAAACTCAAGTCATCATCACCGGAAGAACCACCAGTAGCAGCACCAGTAGCAGCTGGAGCAGCAGCAGCAGCGGCAGCAGTATTAGCAGCAGGAGCAGCTTTGGCAGTGGTAGCAACAGTAGTACCAGTAGAAGAACCAGCATTATCAAATTCTTCAGAAGAAACAGCACCAGAAGTGATAGCACCACTTAAGAAAGAACCTAAAGTGTGAATGATTTCATTATTACTGTTTTGTAACCAGCTAATACCATCAGCCAAGATACCTGAAGATTTAGCCCAACCGTAAACATCTTGGGCAACGACTAAACCAGATTTGAATGCAGAAGTTAAAAAGTTAACAGTAGCTTCAGGGTTACTCATAACTCTATTAATCAAGTTAGTTACTAAACCAGAACTTTTAATTTCATTAACAATAAATGATGCAATATCAATTAAATCTCTTTCAGCGAGAACATTTTCACCTTCAAGGGCTTCACGTTTAGCAGCACCAGTTGGAGCTGGAGTAGCAGGAGTAGTAGCAGCAGCAGGAGCTGGAGTAGTGGCACCACCACTGTTACCACCAGAAGAACCACCAGAAGTAAAACTTCTAAGTAAGTTAAGAGCAGTTGTGAAAGCAGCTTTACCAGCAGCCAATAAAGCACTTCTTAAATCACCATCATTTAAGATAGTTGAAAAAATTTCTTGTAATAAACCAGAATTCCAAATAGCTTTAATTAAAGTTGGACCTTGAACAAGAGCAGCTTGTAAAGTAGCTTTAATAATAGCACCAATTGAAGATCTTAATTCAGTATCAGAAGTTAAAGTATTGAAAACTTCACTAATTAAACCAGATGAAGCTAAAGCACTAATCAAATTACCTAAAACGGAATCAGCTCTTTTATCTAAAGCTAAGATAGCATCATCATCCATAAGTTCATCTCTTTTCATTTTTAATGATTTTAATTCAGCTAAATGTTCCATGATTTGACTCATGTCTTCTCTTTTAGCAATTAATTCAGCACCAGTGGCAGCATTACCAGCGTTAGTAATAGCTGGGGCAGCATTAACAAAAGCAGATGAAGCTAAGATAGCAAGGATAGTTGTATTTGATAATTTCATAGCGAATTGACAAGGGGAATTCTTATTTTGTTAAAGTCAAGGAAGAAGAATAGTATGAATAATAAGTTTCTACACTAGGGAATTCGAAAGTAATTTATACTTGGCCCCCATAATTTACTTTAATTACTATTCCTGTTTTGGTTGTGAAAAAACTTCCTAATTGGGAATAGTAATAACTTCGAGACGCGCACTACCTTAGTCAACCATAAAATAAGAAAACTAATAACAAGAGGGGGTTTCATTTTAGGAAATAATGGGATTAACTCTTGTGATATATAAGAATTTACGTCTGGAATTGGTAGGAATATTTAACTTTAGATAGAGTTTATTACAGTTTAGTTAACAATAATTCAGCCTTTCTTCTTTAATTATACGATTATAATTATTTATAACTAAAGCTTTTGTTAGTTATAAATTAAACTTGTTAGAGTAGTGTGATTTAGTAGTTGATGCCCTTATTCGTTTTATTTAACCCTAACTTTAAATGGTTATTTTTTTGACGAAAATTCACGTATCCAGATAAAAAATATTTTTGCGATTTGAATACTTTCCTTTTTAAGTAGGAATTATAACACCTCCTGTAGTAAGTGCAGCCAGAGTTTCTAATACCACACTTATTGGCAACGATAACCCCACTGAAATCACTGTGGAAAGAATTACCATGCATAAGAAGGTTTACGTTGACGAGAAGTACTGGCGGAGGACGAAGCATACTTACTCTGGTAGTATACTGACACCTGAAAGGGAAACTTTGACTGAATAGTTGCTTTCTTGTATGGGCCTTGTCTATTAGAGCCTTTAATATTTATTTTGTATTTGTTTTCATCTATAGTTCCAATTAGTTCTTACTAGAAACTCAGTAATTAGCAGAGAGAGGATAAAATAAATGTCAAATCAAGAAAGAAGTGAATCACTTCCTCTTGCATGCACGGAAATATTTTTAACAACAAGGTTATTATCAACGGTTACTAGGAACAATATTACAAATATTCTCTAGTGCCACTTTAGTAATAGCCAGATCAATGGGGAAGAATGCTATATATTTTCCTATTTAGGCATTGGTCGCACAACCTAAATAGGAAATTTTTGCTACATCGACTTCGGCTCAGACACGTCCTTTTGACATTTTTACACGTAGTTAAAACGACTTGTGCTTACATAAGCATAAGTCAAAGTCTCCAATCAAAAGAAATCCAATCAAAGTGAAAAAAAAAGTCAAGAAGGCGGTGGGCGCACGCACATCGCGTACGTTTTTGGACCCACGGTTCCCAAAACAGCCAATGGCTCCGCCCAAATAGGAAGCCATCGCTGTATCGAAAATTTTCAGTTCGATCCATTTATACAATTTATTTGGATTAAACTAACCCGTTCCAAAATGAGTACTATCACAACCGGAGTAGCAGGAAAAACTGAATTTGGAGGTAAAACTTCAAGCAAAAATTTAACAACCATCGATACTTACGGAAATGAATTCAAAGTTCCTGATTATACTATTAAAGATATTCTTTCCGTAATTCCAAAACACTGTTACGAAAGATCATTGGTTAAGTCTTTGGGGTACGTTGCTCGTGACATCACATGCATGTGTTTAATTTCATACTTAGGAGGTAAATTCATCCCCCAAGTAGAATTTGCCAACGAAACATTATCTCAGTGTGTTAGAGGAGGATTATGGTTTTTCCAGTCTTACTTGATAGGATTGTTTGGCTTTGGATTATGGATTTTGGCTCATGAATGTGGCCACGGAGCCTTTTCCGATTACAAAAACGTGAATGATTTCATTGGCTGGGTCCTTCACAGTTACTTGATGGTTCCTTATTTCTCATGGAAATTCAGTCATTCTAAACACCATAAAGCTACTGGTCATTTAACTAGAGATATGGTTTTCATCCCATACACCAAGGAAGAATTCAAAGCTAAAAGCAAAGTTTCCAAATTAGAAGAAATAATTGAAGACTCTCCAATTAGAACCTTCTTAGGATTAATTTTCCAACAATTGGGTGGTCTTCAAACCTATTTAGCTACAAATGCTACAGGCCAAGCCTTGCCAGGATACTCAATGATATTCAAGTCCCATTACAATCCTACCAGTCCAATTTTTGAAAAAAATCAGTTCTGGTACATCATTTTATCAGACATTGGAATTATTTCAACCATTTTAATGGCTTATAATTGGTACGTTGCTAATCCTTTCCACATGTTAGTCAACTGGTTTGGGCCTTGGCTCTGGGTCAATCACTGGTTAGTTTTCGTTACTTTCTTGCAACATACTGATCCAACCATGCCACATTATCGTGATTCCGAATGGACTTTTGCAAGAGGTGCAGCAGCAACAATTGATCGTGATTTTGGATTTATTGGTCAGCATATCTTCCATGATATTATTGAAACTCATGTTTTACATCATTACGTTTCAAGAATTCCATTTTATAATGCTAGAGAAGCTACTAAAGCCATTAAAGAAGTTATGGGTGTACATTATAGATATGATGGTTCTTCTATGTGGACTGCATTATGGAATTGTGCCAGAGCATGTCAGTTTGTCGACGATGATAAGGAAGATGCCAAGGGGGTTATGATGTTTAGAAATGTTAACAATATTGGTGTGAAGCCAAGGGATTAATCATGGGATCGAAGGCCCATGAATTCTATATTATACGATAGACAGGATAGGTATTTATTGGATAGAATGTATTCTTCATTTTTCTCTTGCCTATGTAGGTCTTTTCTACGCAGTTTCTTTCCCATGTAGGTTCTTCCTATGCAGGTTCTTTAGTATTAGGAGTGTTAGCTAGATAATACTTCGTAGTTCATTACATTACTTGGTTCTTAATTGGTGCGAAAAATTTGCGACCGTTCGATGTTACTTAAGTCCTTTACAAGAGGTATTACAACTCCAGTACGAAGCCTGGTACACTGCAATGTTGTCAGAGCAAACTTAATATCAACTAAGTTCCATTTATTCAAAAATTTCAGTTCAACTGCTTCAAAATTGAACGAATTAACTACTATTCCCCAGACCTATGATGAAGAAAAAGTCATCATCGATGAACTTAATAAAAATCTTACTGAACAGGATGTAAAGGCCTCTGCCAGATTAAGAAATATTGGTATTTCAGCCCATATTGACTCAGGAAAGACCACTTTCACCGAAAGAGTTTTATTCTATACCGGTAGAATTAAAGCCATTCACGAAGTTAGAGGTCGTGATTCAGTTGGAGCTAAAATGGATCATATGGATTTAGAAAGAGAAAAGGGGATCACCATTCAATCTGCTGCCACCTACTGTTCGTGGGAGAAGGATAATAAGGATTACCACTTCAATTTAATCGATACTCCAGGACATATTGATTTCACTATTGAAGTTGAGAGAGCTTTAAGAGTTTTAGATGGGGCTGTTTTAGTTGTTTGTGCTGTTTCAGGAGTGCAATCTCAAACAGTCACTGTTGATAGACAGATGAGAAGATACAATGTCCCCAGAGTTACATTTATTAACAAGATGGACAGAATGGGAGCGGATCCATTTAGAGCTATTGAACAGATTAACTTAAAATTGAAGACACCTGCTGCTGCTATACAAGTGCCAATTGGGGCCGAGTCTGAATTGAAAGGGGTTGTCAATATCATTGATAGAGTAGCTATTTACAATGAAGGAAGTCAAGGTGAAGAATTGAGAATCGACGAACAAATTCCTGAAGACTTAAAAGATTTGGTTGAAGAGAAAAGAAGTTTATTAATTGAAACTTTGGCTAATGTCGATGATGAAATTGCTGATATTTACTTGGACGGTGAAGAACCTTCTGTTGAACAAATTAAAGCTGCAATCAGAAGAGCTACCATTGGCAGAAAATTCACTCCAGTATTAATGGGCTCAGCTTTGGCCAATAAAGGTATTCAGCCGGTTTTAGACGCTGTTGTAGATTACTTGCCACAGCCAAATGAAATCTTAAACACCGGTTTGGATATCACTAAACCCACTGAAGAAATCCCCGTCAATTTAGTGCCAACTTCAGCTAAACCATTTGTTGGATTGGCCTTTAAATTAGAAGAAGGTAAGTATGGACAATTGACTTATATCAGGGTCTATCAAGGGAAATTGAAGAAGGGAACTTATATGAACCATATTGCCTCCGGTAAGAAAGTCAAAGTCTCCAGATTAGTGAGAATGCATTCTAACGATATGGAAGATGTTGATGAAATTGGGCCTGGAGAAATCTGTGCAACCTTCGGGATTGATTGTGCTTCCGGAGATACGTTTATTGGCCAGAATTCTGAACAGAAAATTGCTATGAGTTCGATGTTCGTGCCTGAAGCTGTTATTTCCTTATCGATTCAGCCTAAGACCAAAGATAATGGAGCATTTTCCAAAGCTATGAACCGATTCCAAAAGGAGGATCCAACTTTCAGAGTCAGATTTGATGCTGAGTCCAAGCAGACTATTATTTCAGGTATGGGAGAATTGCATTTAGAAATTTATGTTGAGAGAATTAAACGTGAATATGGAGTCGATTGTATTACTGGTAAGCCTCAAGTGTCTTATAGAGAGAGTATCACTGTTCCAACTACGTTTGATTACACCCACAAGAAACAATCTGGTGGATCTGGTCAGTATGGTAGAGTTATGGGAGATTTTAAACCATTAACTGGAGAGAATAAGTTCTCTCAACATATCGTCGGAGGAAAGATCCCTGAAAAATTCTTATTTGCCTGTCAAAAAGGATTTGATGACTGTTTAGAGAAAGGTCCATTAATTGGACACAGAGTTTTAGGTGTGCATATGCATATTAATGATGGGCAAACTCATATGGTTGATTCTTCCGAATTATCATTTAGAACTGCCACACATGGAGCTTTCAAACAAGCATTTTTAAATGCCAAGCCGGTGATTTTAGAACCAATTATGACAGTAGAAGTCAATGCTCCAAATGAGTACCAAGGAAGTGTTGTTGGATTGATTAATAAATTAGGAGGAATGATTTTAGAAACTGTTAATGGGCATGATGAATTTACAGTTACTGCTGAATGTTCATTGAATTCGATGTTTGGATTTTCTACTAGTTTAAGAGCATGTACTCAGGGTAAGGGAGAGTTTACATTGGAGTTCTTGAAGTATAGTGAATGTTCACCACAGTTGCAGAGGGAATTGATTGCTGAGCACGAGAAGCTGCAGAAGAAATAGTCCAGTACGATAATTCAGTACGATAGTACTGAATTATGAACTGTTAACCAGTTCACCAACTGAATTATGAATTACTTCAACCAGTTCAGTACACTGAAGTAAAGAGTTCTGCACAGTTATCCAGTATAACTGAATTTAAAGAGTTCTTGTAACTCACTGTACTGAATTGTATAAACGCTATTCATTACTGAATAGATGTACATAGTATCTAAGATAGAATATTGTATAAAGAATAGATAACAGATTAAGTCTTCATAGTATTGTACTGATTTTCGCAAGCATCTTTGAATTTTAGAGTAATATTGGATTGCTTTTTCTGATTAAGTAAAGTCTCCAAAGGCTCTTAAGGTTCTAAGAATTAAATAGGTGAATTTAGGAGGATAGTTAGTAAAAGAGAAGCATAATTATCATTTTTTAGTTACACCTTAAATGTCGCCGTACAATAATTAAGAACAACGACAATGTCGCACGAATATGAAGTAATTTATGCCGTTCAATTCTAATAAAAAAAGCTTTATTTATGAATGAAAGTGGCTTCAGTATATTAGTTTGTTTATAAGAATCACTTTATCACTTTTGTAGACACTTTCGCCATAATAAGTTTTTGTACAGAGAAGTTTTTATTCAAGGTGAAATTACTGCGATGGAGAGAAATAAGTACTATAAGATTGTGGAAAATAAAGGTAGAATTGACATAATTCAGTACTGTACTGAATTAACTAGAAACATAACCCAGTACTGCACTGAATTAACTTATAGAAACATAACCCAGTACTGCACTGAGTCATGTAGCCGTACATAATTAACATGATATTGACTAATTAGTACCTAAACTAGAATACAGATGAGATAATTTAAGCTTTGGCAATAGCCTTTTTAACAGCAAATCTTTTTTGTTTTTTCAATACTAATACTTGGAATCTTTCAAAATCACTTAATTCAGCTCTCTTTTGTTTGGAAGCTAATTTTTTAGCCCATGAGGATTTGTTCCATTTACCATCGATATCAGCAGCAGCCCATTTCTTAGCAACAGTGGCTGATCTAGCACCTCTTGGTAAGTTTTCTAAGATGATTGGAGTTAAAACAGCTTTACCGAGGGAAATAGCTTGTCTTTGAAATTTTGGTCCATCAACTAAAACCTATTTGTTAGTATAAAGTTTCAAGTATTGAATATTCTAGTTCTTAATGCTTCATAATACTTTTCAGTGATTATTAAGGATTATTAACGATTATTATTGCTTCTTTATGGATTATGGAACTTATAGGAATATTCACAACACATTAGACAAGTTCATACGAACTCCCTAGATACATACTCTTCTTTGGTCGATGATTTCGACAATAGTAGCCAAGTCTTTGTTATCGACTAAGACAACACGACCTAATTCTACGAATCTCCAGTTGGCAGCTTTAACAGTTGAGTAGGTAGACATATTAATGTTAAATTTTTCACGATTTTTTTTTTGATTAAAATGCGGACGATGGTGAGGAGGGCTGGAGCCCGCACGCTCACTCGTATTTTTAGTATGGATTCTCACTATGGGTTCTCACTATTCTCACTAATTCTCACTATGAATTCTCACTATGAATTCTCACTATTTAGTGAATTATTTAGTGAATTATTTAGTGAATATTTAGTATGAACTACAGTGAAGAGAAGTTCACTGAAGTATGTGGAGTATTGGGGAGTAATTGGTGCTGTATGGTGGACAGTGGTGCCATTGATGCACATAGAGTGATGTGTTTTACTTCATGGTACAGTGGTAATTGTGTACTATTCACTGTGGTTCATGCTAATGCTTAATGCTGTGCTGGCCGTTGCACTTCGTACAGTCCAAGGTATGTGATGATATAATTTGCGTTCGAGAGTGCTGTCCTGAAGCATGCCTAGCTTCGTACTGGTCAGTATGCCATGCGACGACTTTTTCCTGATACTAACTATAGACTACTATTTTGAGCGCAACGTAATCATACCGTAGTAGTGGTGCGATCCCCACACTGTATAGGTAGTACCGATACTGTCAATCTCTTTGTTGCCCTGTATTTCGTACAGTACAACTGTGTAAACTGTGATGTTCGTGCGACATTCCCCGACATCTCGCGATACTTCTGCGAAATCTTTATGAAACTACCGATAAAAATGTCAAAACAACCCCCTTGGTTCAAACCTGCTGTCAATGTCGCCCCCCAGTTAAAGGTATACAACTCCTTGACGCGTTCTAAGGATATCTTCGTCCCAAATTCAGCCAATCATATCACCTGGTACTGCTGTGGTCCAACAGTCTATGACCATAGTCATATGGGACACGCAAGAAATTATGTGTCAACAGACATAAATCGTAGAATCTTGCAGGACTATTTTGGTTACAACGTCAAATTCGTACAAAATGTCACCGATATCGACGACAAAATCATCATTGCTGCCAGACAAGAGTACCTTTTCGAACAGAACATCACAAACGTGTACAAGAAAGTTGATTCTGAATTGAAACTGAAGGCTAGCGATGCGTTGCAGTACTATGTTAGTAAGAATTTGAAGATCGACGATGTCGAAAAGTTCCGTGGATGGGCAAAAGACGTTAACTTTGCTGCTGTTTCTGTTGAAAATCCAAAGTTCCCGATGTACATAAAGGCAGCCAGTAAGGCATATGATGAAATTCATAGTGAAAACACCGACGTCGCCAGTTTCACCGAAAACATCAAAGACGTAACGATGCCTTACTTGGACAGCAAGCTCGCTAACACTGTGAACGACCCCACGATCTTCAGAAAATTGCCAGCGTTCTGGGAAAATAAGTTCAATCAAGATATGGGGAAGTTGAACGTCCTCCCGCCAACTATTACCACCAGAGTATCTGAATATATTCCTGAAATTATTGATTTCGTCAGCAGAATTGTTGACAATGGGTTCGCATACGCTACGAATGATGGCTCAGTTTACTTCGATACGGCTGCTTTTGATAACGATTCTGGCCATGTTTATGCTAAATTGCAACCCTGGAATAAAGGCGACTTGTCTTTGATCAACGACGGTGAAGGATCCTTGACTACGGGCCAAGATTCAAAGAAAAATCCAGCTGATTTCGCTTTATGGAAATGTTCCAAGCCTGGTGAGCCTTCGTGGCCTTCGAAGTGGGGACAAGGAAGACCAGGATGGCATATCGAGTGTTCAGTAATGGCATCAGACATTTTAGGTGAGAATATCGACATCCATTCCGGTGGAGTCGATTTATGTTTCCCCCATCACGATAATGAAATTGCTCAATCTGAAGCATGTTTCGACTCTAAGCAGTGGATTAACTACTTTATGCATAGTGGACACTTGCATATCCAGGGCCAGAAAATGAGTAAGTCGTTGAAGAATTTCATCACCATCGAACAGGCTTTGAACGACTACAGTGCAAGGCAGTTAAGGCTAGTATTTGCCTTGAGTTCTTGGGACAGACCGTTGGACTTCAAGGATAGTTTATTGAGTGAAGTAAGGGCCTTTGAGTCGACATTATCGAAGTTCTTCACAGTGGTAAGGGCTTTAAACAACGACGTGCTCCATGAAATTGCTGAAAGCAGATATCCGTCCAAGAAATTGTCCGATGCCGATAAACAATTGAGTGAAGAATTGACTGCAGCACAGACTCAAACCCATGAAGCGTTCTGCGATAACTTATCTACCCCCCAGGTGTTGAAAATCATCCAAGATCTCGTATCCAAGACCAACAACTACATCCAGAGCTGTTCAAGTGGAAGCAACGAACTCAAAATTGAAGTTGTAGTTTCCATCACTAACTGGATAGTCAAAATCTTAGATATCCTCGGCTTTGAAGCCAGATCTGATAAGCTAGGATGGAAAGACGAGTCTGAATCCCAAGCTGGTGGGAACAAAGAAGAGATCCTCTTACCGTATCTCAAGTCTTTATCACAGTTCCGTGATTCTGTACGTAATCTTGCCATTAAAAATGACGACATCTCCAAAGTGCTTGTGGAAACAGATAAGTTCAGAGCTGAATTGATAGACTTGGGGATTTCCTTGGACGACAGACCTAACGGGACTGCCTTAATCAAGTTCTTAAACCCCCAAGAAATAGCTGACTTCAAACAGCAGCAAGCCTTAAAGGAGAAACAGTTGGCTGAAAAGGAGAAAAAGAGGCAGCAACAGGCCGAGTTGAATGCGCAGAAGGAGCAGGAAAGGTTAGCTAAGATGAAGATCAACCCCAAGGACCTTTTCCAGGACCGTTCGTTGTACTCTGAATGGGACGAAGAGGGGATTCCTACCAAAGACGCCGCAGGCGAGGAAGTGTCAAAGAGTATGAAGAAAAAATTGGTGAAACAACACCAGCAGCAGCAGAAGCTTTACCAGCAGTACCTAGCCAAGTCCTAGGCCCAGCCAGAGCCCGATTTTGCCACCAATAGTTTACTGTAAATAAAGTTCGTACCTGAGTCGTATCGTTTACCGATAATCATCGATAAGCCGCGACTCCACAATAGATAAACATTTACGCTACTTAGATCTCCTATTTTCTACGACGACTGCATGATGCCAGAAGGCAGGAAACATCCCACCCTAAGAGACTCCGAGCAGTGGAGACTAGCTCGAATGCAAACTGCCAGCAAGTCAGACATCAGATCGCCACTCATAACATTGACTCCTAATCCCGAGAATGATCAGGTTTCCTTACATACTTCCAGGACCCACAATACCGTGGCCTCCAGATTGCTTAACATTATACCAGGGACACTCTACTCCATGCGAAGCTACTATAATGACTTTACTACCATTGATTGGGCCGCAGAGTTTCTCAAAACCAACAGGTTCCAGTTCAATTTGCATCACAAATTCTGGGCAGCCCAGACCGACGGCAACGAAGAGGTGTTGGTGAAGGTCCCGTTCCACCATCGAGTTTATTTGACGTTGGGGAGATGGGTTTTGATCGTCCTAATTGGATTTGCTTTCTCCCTAGTGGCGTATACTATTGACAAGTTAGAGATAGTTTTGGTGGGGTTCAAGTACGGCTACTGTTCATCGAACTGGTTCGCTAGCCAGGTCTCGTGCTGTGCTGATTTCGTGGCTCCAAATGCCTTGCATTCCCCTGTACTATACAAGAACGTGTTCAAGTCCGGCTACGTGAAGACAGTACAGGAAGACGGATGTCCCGATTGGATTTCATGGGACAGCTACTTCAAAGAGTTCCATATTAGTAACTTTATCAGGTTGGACTTTGTACTCTATGTCTGTTTAACAGTTTTGCTTGCGTATTTAGCGTGTGTGATTACATTGTCGACTAAAATGACAGGCAGACATCCAGCAGTTGAAAGTATGGAGAAGTCAGACCGTTTAGCGGCCTCTCCTGATGCTACCAAAGAATCTATCTACTACGTTGGTGGCAGGACTATCTTTACGGCTGCTGGCTCTGGAGTTCCTGAAGTTAAGACAATTTTATCCGGATTCGTCATTAGAAAGTTCCTAGGAACGTATGCATTTGTCACCAAAACAGTATCGTTGATCTTTGCCATCGCTTCAGGGATGTCCTTAGGTAAAGAGGGCCCTTATGTCCATTTAGCGACTTGTGTGGGGAACATCCTTACGAGATTATTCCCATTTATATCCAATAACGAATTGATTAAAAAACAAATCTTATCAGCAGCTGCACTGAGTGGGGTTGCATTAGCCTTTGGTTCACCGTTAGGTGGAGTATTATTTATTTTAGAAGAAATTAACCATTCATTGCCGTCATATCAATTGTTTCAGATCTTTTTCTGTGCAATTATCTCAACTTTATTCCTTAAATTATTGGATCCTTACGGTACAGGTAAGACTGTTTTGTTTGAATTAGAGTATTCCTCAGATTGGAAGCCTTTTGAATTATTATTTTTCATTTTCATCGGCTTAGCTGGTGGGATTTATGGGGCATTATTCGTTAAATTTGTTGGTTGGTGGCCCAAAAATTTCAGACAACTAAAATTCATTAAGAATCATCCAATAACGGAAACGATTTTAATTGCATTTTTAACTGGGATTATTACTTTTTGGAATCCTTATACTAAACAAGCAAGTTCTGAATTAGTCTTAGATTTAGCTACTCCATGTACTGGACAACAATTGGATAGATCATTGTGTCCTACCAATAAAACAGAATTTATTAATGAATTAAGCTTGATATTGTTTGCTTTGATAGTTAAAATCATTCTAACGGCTATTACTTTTGGATTAAAAGTTCCTTATGGGATTTATGTACCTTCAATGGTTGTTGGGGCTTTATTTGGTAGATTATTTGCAACGTTTATTGAATTTCTAAACTATGATTTCGACTTGAATTTGATTGAAAAAGGAAGAATGGCTTCAGTTATGTCAATGGTTTGTGAAGGGAAAAAAGGATGCATTGATCTGGGGATTTATTCAATGATTGGTGCTGGGGCGTTCATGGCTGGTATAACTCATATGAATATAACTTTAGTTGTTATATTATTTGAATTAACCAGTTCATATACTTATGTATTGCCAGCATCTATTTCTATAGCTGTGGCTAATTGGATGGGTAATTATATTGAAAAGAATTCTTTGTATGAATCGCTATTGATAAGCAATGATTATCCATTTATGGCGCCTGAAACTGAGCCAATAGATCCATTTATGTCGGCAGGAGAAATCGTTGAAAGTTCAGGCAAAGTTGATGACGAAAAACCGATTTACCAGGCCACACAGCTGCCTCCAGGAGCTAATCTGCCCTTGGAACTCCCATTCCACAGCCTACAACCATCACCAGCTCCTCATGCCATCAAGAGAAACAACACCAGTTTCCTACAACAAACAAGACGATTCGTTTCAGTCAATTCTGTCGTCGATAAAGATTTAACTAATAAACTATACATTGACATCACACAATCGCCATTTGTTTCAACTCAAGTATTGAAGTCTAAACTATATATTCTTGCAGTTAATTCAATGCTTGATGGTTGTATTGCATTTATTAGAAATAAAGTATGTGTTGGATTGATTTTTTTCTCCGATTTAGAAGTCTGTATTGATAAGATTGATGAATATTGTCTTAATCACGAGATTGATGATGATATTTATTGTAAAGTTTATGACGAAGAGGTTTATGTAGGAGGAGCCACGACATTTGATTCGGTTAGAGAACCAATTAAGTTCAATTTGTCAGTGTTGAAGAACAGTGTTCCGGGAGAATCAGAAATTGATTACTTCAATTATGGATCTGTTCAAGAACCAATTCAAGACGATAACGAAAGAAGTGGATTGCTGGAACTACAGACACAGTTATTATTGCTCACTGATTTAACAACTCATATAAGTTCGAACCCGATTTTCTTAAACCATAATAGTGAATTAACATTAGCTCATTTAATTTTCGATAAAATCGGAAATAGAGTTATAATTCTAATTGAAGATGGAAAGTTTTATGGGATTTTACATAAAAAGACTTTGATTGACTATATAAGAAGATCGGAATAATTTATGACTTATTGAACTAAATCGGAATACGAATCAGTTATTTGTAATTTCATTGTGAAACTGACATAGAGTTTTGTAAAGATTTTGGTAAATTGTTCGTTGGCTTCAATCAGTAAAGGTTTCTGTAGGTCACCATAATTATCCCATAATCCTTGAAGACATTCAAATAAATTAGAACTAAATATAAGTATACTTCCATTATATTTAACATTCAAGAAGTCAAATATTTCAATCAAATCTTGATTGACTGACATATAGTTTGAAAAGCATAACGATACCATCCAGTATAGCTTATCAATTATGATGCTGGTCTCTTTTAATTGATAGTTTATATTCACTCTATCTCTTAAATCATTCTGAAGTCTGTCCATTTCTTCATAGACCACGTACTCATCAAGTTTATGGAGATCTTCATTTGTTATACGAAGCATACCTGAATTGATTGATGAAAATGCAACTGGAATGCAAAGCAAATCGTGAATTAATCTAGGATTGTCGGTGTCAATCATCAATTTAAGTAATTTAAGGCATGTCTGTTCGTTTGAATTGAAATTGTCGGAGTCAAATATAATATAGTAAAGATCTTTAATAACATCATCCAATTCTTTGCTACCGATTTTAGCTGATATTGATAATAACAGAGGTATAAGTTCATGGACCTCGTCAGGAGCCTTGGACTGATCATGGCAATATTCAAGCAAATCTTTTATCAACATTGACTTCAACTTGTCTGAACAATGCACCAAAACATCACCAAATACTTCACCATTGCCCAAAGTCAGAGTCAAATATGTACTGACCCAGCTTGAGTGAAGCATCCATCTATCTAAATCAGGAGAAATCTTAGTCATACTAATAAACGCTACCAACTGCTTTGGATCGTCTAGGTAGGTCCGCATCATCTTCACAATTGTATATAAAGGGAATGGATTAAGGTGTTTAATTGCATAATGATCATTTAAAGAAATTATCCCCTGAACAAAATCAAATTGTTCTTCCAATACTTCAATCCATCCTTCTACCAATTCTGGCTTAGATAACAAAAAATATGTTGTGTTGTATAACATCTCCTTCAATAATTTCGATAACTGCTGATAAGGTACAACAGTCATGAAATCTGCAAGGATAAAACTGACCATCTTGGATATCTGTAGAATGCCTTTGTAGTTGCATATTTTGTAGTAGGCAATCAATGCCCCAAAGTCTTTGTTCATGTATAGACACTGGAAGAATTGGATTTGCTTGAATAGTAATGAATGAGGTGATTTTGAAATACCTAAAATGCCTAATTTAACTAAAGTTCCAAGTTCTATAAGTGAGTCAAATAACTGCTGGAGATTGAAGTAGTCTATTACGTTATTACGAAGTAGCTGTACATATTTTGAAAGCATTTCTTCTAGCTTCAGACAGTCGTCTAGTGTTTCCCGTAGTGAGATCTCGTTCAAAGCACTATCAAGTCTTGTGGCAAATAAAACGGCCGTAAATACAGAATCATTGAATGTCATAGACGTCCCACAGCTATCAGGATCTTTGTTTGATTGTAGTAGTTTCATACTGTTTTTGCAACCATTACAAAACCTCGCCGCACCATCTTTACCACATAAATATCCCACAAAATGTTTCATATTCACACTACTCTGATATATTTCAAGTAATACATTTTGCTTGTACGACTTGTTTGTTGAGTAGGGACCTATTTATCGAGTAAATTTATTGAATAAGTTCATTAGGAGAAATGCCCAAGGAGAATAACTACAGCAACAACTACGTCAAGACTGACGAACTCCCCAGCAAGTTTGTTACCAATCACACCAACCCCATGATTGGGTATCCAAAACTCACAGTATTGAAGGACCTAAAATCCGAACAGATCTCCAAGCACGCCGTCAAGCCCTATGGCTGCAGAATGGACGGCTTAAATCAGATCAGTTCTACGTTAACTTCTTGGTGTGATAAGTACAGATTGCAATTTGATGTGATTATGATAGGTGCTCTTTCCAAAAATCAAGATATTATCAGCATATTAAAGCTGTTGCCGCTTGTAAGATTATGTTCCAAGCCCGGATTCTTATTTATTTGGACGTCAAAGGATAAAATTGAAGAGTTAACTGAGACGTTAAATCAGTTCTTCAATAAGAAATTCAGAAGATCAGAGGAATTAATCTTCTTATCCACTGATAAGAGCTCTGCCAATTATCCTTTGCAGGACTCGACAAGTTTATTTGAAAATCAACAGTGGCATTGTTGGATGTGTATTACTGGAACTGTTAGAAGATCCTTGGATCCTCATTTAATTCATTGTAATGTCGATACTGATTTACAATTTGAAACTGATAAAGATAGCAGGGTTAATAATGCAGTTCCTGAAAGTATGTACAAGATTGCAGAGAATTTTTCAAATTTTAACAGGAGATTACATATAATTCCTAACAAGCTTGAGACTGCTCAAATTAGATGTCGGCCAGGATGGGTAATTATTAGTCCTGATATTTTATTTAATAATTTCCATCCGATGAAGTATAATGCTGATATTCAGGAGAAGTCGGTTGTTCAATATAAGAATAATCAGGTGCAGTATTTGGTGGGCCAGACGGGAGAGATTGATGAGTTGAGGCCAAAGAGTCCAAGCAGAGGATAGAGTTCATAGTGCGTAGCACTGTGCACTATGAACCAGTAAAACTCCGTATTCATACTGACTTCCTCCACTGAAGAATTGAAAGAGCTAATTTAATCGCCATCTTAGCTGAATAAATGTTATATTCCCATAGTTCTTAATATATTCCAGAATATCAGAACTCTTAGTCTGCTGAATGCACATTCACGTATCCTACACAGTTAGTATGCACGTTATCAGAAAAATTGATGAATGTTGGAAAAGGGTTGTATCAGCATCGTTTTCACTCTGAGTGAGCTGAGTTAAATTTCATCCTTAACGAAAATACATACAAGATTGAAGAATCAGGATGCTGTAGTATTCTGATTCTTATACTCTCCGTACTCAAGATTACTTAAGTATTGTAATTCGTACTGAAAGTATATGATGTTGAAAAATTTGTATGAGAATTTTTATAACTTTTATATGAGAAGAAATGGTAGGCACACTCAAAGTAACACTTTGTATTTTTATACTTTGTACTTGAGAATAGGGCTTTAAGTATTCCGTAATTTCCTAAGAATTACTAAGAACTTTAAACAATTATTACAAGTTGAACAAGGAGAATTTATAAACAAAATTTAGTCATCCATTAAAAATGTCTCTATTAGTCCAATACTAAGAATGAATATGTCGCCAAATGTCGCACGAATATGAAGTAATTTATGCCATTCACTTTCAATAAAAAATTACTTATTTTGACTTAATATTGGGAATAATAGAGTGCTGACGCACATAATTCTATGGAACATATATTACAACTATGAAAGATTACTAATCTCTAATAAGAAATCCAGAAAGTTAATCGTTGCAACTCCTGACAAATCTTTATCATACTTCTTAAAAACATCAGTCAATTTCCTTAAATATACAAGCAATTCAATAAACTTATCAAATTTTAAAGTACCAACTGATGAACCATCTGAAGCTTCATAATCTTTATAAGAAAATTTTTGAAATAAATGTAAAACCAAATCAATATTTAATTTATAGCCAATTTGTTCTAAAATTTTTTGAAATTCACCAAACGAAATATCACCTGAACTATTAGAATCAGCTTGAACAAACAATTTCTTGTAAGCCGATAAGTATTTCCATAACGAAACAAATTGATCGAAATTTAAATGTTTAGTACCTGAAGTTTGAGCATTACTGAATAAATTAATCATAAGTGTTATAGTAGAATCTTGAAATCTTGTATGGTCGAAATTAAGCAAAGCCGAAGATAATTCGTTTTTGGACAATTTCCCAGTATTATTACTATCAACTTTATCAAATACTGATCTTAATTCGTATTCAAGTTTTTGTTTTGACGATGGCTTTTCGTTTAATGATTCTTTCGAACGATTGGATGGCTGTGATGATTTTTTAGGCGCATAACTCTGTTGAACAGGTGCTTGTGGAGGTTGTTGATGGAATTGCTGAGGTTCAAGTTGCTGATAGTTGTTGCTGGGAGAACGCAGTTGCAGTATTGGTTGTGGCTGGGGAGGTTGCTGGTAGGATTGTTGTTGATAATACGTATTTTGTGGAGGCACCGATGGCTGTTGGTAGTAATTCTGCTGTGGAGGAGGTTGTTGCTGTGGGGCTTGCTGAGGAGGTTGTTGATATTGTTGTGGAGGTTGTTGGTAGTAGCCATTTTGTTGATGATTGGGCTGTGGGTGATTTGGGGCGTGACTAGGATGGCCCTGGAAATGTATTTGTTGTACTGGCTGTGGAGGTGGTTGATTGTAACCATTGTTTCTAGCATACTGTCCCTGGCTATGACCTGATCCTTGCGGATGCAACTGTTGTTGGGGAGGTTTATAATTCACATTATGATTTGGTTTTGGTTTCCTGGAACCAGAACTAGCGGCATTATTTGATCCCGGCTGAACTACATAAGCAGCTTGCCGAGGAGTCGGATACAGTGGTAAATCATTCATGTTGAGGACTTTCGAGCGTCGCGACGAGTTTAGCCAGGTTAGTGCGAACCTTATGTGAGGACTTAATAGCGCGCCTGCACTGTTAAGGTTGTATACAGATTTAGTTGCATACAATAGACAATGTGGCATTGTTATGGTAACAAATTTTGATGTACTGGTGTTTGTGTAGACGTAGATATTAGTGAGTTGTCGTATAGTACTGGCATATAGGCATATTGGCGTGGACACGTACTGGCATATTGGCATATTTGCCTTGAGATGTACGGGTGTACTGGCGTGCCGATGTACTGGTGTATTGGCAGGATTATTCCTTCAGTGCATTAGTATTACTGCATACTCGTAGATTCCAATTAGAATACTAGTATTGGCATCAGCGTATTAATATTAGCATCAGTGTATCAGTATTAGCATCAGTGTATCAGTATTAGCATCAGTGTATCAGTATTAGCCTCAGCGTATTAATATTAGAGAATGTTATAAGAATTGGCTTATAATAGTATGAATGGCGTATAATAGTACTATGAGGAGCTACGATTAGCAGCAGTTAGTATTAGGGACTGCTTAATCTACTATCTCTCGTATACTTAATAATCTAGTCTTTTCTGTATTCAGTCGAAATTCTCCCTGACTATATTGCAATCCGTTTCATACTCAATGCCAATGCTTGATCAATGACTTCATTGTTGCTACTGGACGGATATTTCTTACTCTCCATTACACGTCTCCGTTGGCATTTTCCGTTGACATTTTTCCGTCTACCGTTGACGTATTGCTGCCAACCAGCGGCCGTGTCAGTTTTCCGTATCACCGTCTCGACTATAAAGCCATGCGTTTCAAACGGCTGCATTCAAATGGCTGCAATTAACACTAAGATGAGTAAAGTACCGCTACCAGACCAAAGCTACGGCACCATGTCGTTTACATGGACACCAAATCCTAAACCGTTTTCAGAATCAATTGAGATATTGAAGTATGTTCATACAAATTATAATGTTAGTCTGTTCAACAGTGCTTCTTTTTACCACATGGACCCTTCTTTTAAGAGCATTAAATTGTTGAAACAATTCTTTGAACAGGTTCCAGACAACTATATTATCACTTACAAAGGAGGAGTCACATCTAATCCTTTAGCTGCCTGCAGTAAACCTGAACATCTTGAGAAAGAAATTGATGAGCTTAATGAAGAATTGGCCGGCTTAAAATACAAGCCTAAGGTGATTTTTGTCATTGCTAGAATTGATAAGAGTATTCCAATTGAAGAGACAGTAGGATATTTATACAGCCAAGTCAGGGCAGGAAAAATTGATGGGATTGGATTGAGTGAATGTGGAGCGGAAACTATTAAAAGAGCTGCAAAAATTGCACCCATTTCTGTACTTGAATTGGAATTTTCAATGTTGTATCGGCATATTATTGAGCTAGGAATACTCCACACTGCATCTGAACTCAATATCCCCGTCCTCTGTTATTCTCCGCTTGCAATGGGATTGTTAACTGATAAAGGTGCTGATAAAGACTTTCTAAAGTCCTTTAAGCCAGACGATTTAAAGATCACTATGGGGTTATATAGATTTCAGCCTGAAAATTTCAATGCTAACTTGAAACTTATTCAACAATTGTATGATTTTGCACATAATGTAAAGAACTGTAGCTTAGAGCAGTTGGCTATGGGGTATATTTATAAGATATCAGGTGCAAATGACTTTGAAGGCATTGCTAAAGTTACACAATTGATTCCCAATCCGGCTGGAACTACAACGGAGAGAATTGACAGGAATTTCGGTGCCGTAGAGCTTTCTGAAGAAGAGTTTGAAGGCGTCCAGAGGATTTTGAATGGGACGAAAGTAAAGGGAGAGAGAGCTAATAAGTTTTCTGAAGATATTGGATGGTTGAATGGATAATAGAACAGCGATAGCCATTCTATTCTCTAAGTGAGCTTCAGCTGTGCTATTCTAAGCAGCTTCAGTCCATAATCACTCAATATTTACCATAATTTATCTCACTTCTATTAAATAGTATTAATTAGAGACAAAGAGCACTCACCAAGTAGATTCTTAATCTTCATCAGTACTTTACTCATTGAATGATTATTGACTAACTCATAATCATTCAATGAGTCAATAAGTACTAATTCTAATTAATTCTACTCCTTCATTAGTACTTTACTTATTAGTTCAATTTTCAATAGCATCTTCGACGCCATTCTACAAAACCTTACACTAATGTATATTAAAATGATACATGATTAACCTAATCTCTTCTTCTGAAACCACCTCTTCTTTGTTGGAATCTTGGTTGTGGTCTTTCGGCTGGAGCACCTTGTAATCTAGTTAAAGGTAAAATACCTTCTGGAATGTTTAATTCTTGTCTTAAGAATTCAACACCTTCATCAGTCAAGGTGTAATAATAATATTGCCATGAAAATTGAGTTTTAACGAACCCTTTGGAGGTTAAAGATTGTAAAGCTTTAATAACATACAAATTTTTAGTATCGATTTCATCATGTTTAGCTTGTTCGAAATCTTTTTTGGCGACAACAACACCTTCTTGGAAAAGATATTGGTGGATCAACTTTCTGTCTTGTTTAGGAATCAACATATTGTATTAGTAGTTGTCTGGGTTGAAAAATTATTTTAAAATTTTTATTGAGAAAACTGAGAGACGGCCTGAGGGCGCCAGCCCTGTCGCAATGTCGCTTTTTTTTTCAGTTCGCCAGGAGAAGAAATACGGGAGAGATACCAGAAGAAGTAGTAGAGTACTTCAGTATTGGAAATCTACAATAACTGCATTCTATCACGACATTACAGTTGAAAATGTACTGTGTCAAATTTCACTAAGTAACAATTTTACTATAGGAACAGCTGTAATTGTCATTATTGTAAAATGTCTCTATATAGTATCTACTTCTTACAGCTATAATCCTATGAGCTTGATGTTCTATGCTTAAATACTGGTTAGTAACTAACTAGAGCTCATTGTCTCCTCTTGTCATCATGCGACTCCTTCCACGTGAAGTTGAGGAGACGAAAACTATCTAATCTCACTTTACAACATACCACTACTAAGAGTACTAGATAAACACCTTACCTGACTGTATAAGTATAAGTGGCTGTTGATTGTATTGTTAAACTAGAATCGAACTAGAAAAAGCTGGACCCAAAAGCTGCCTGCTTCGCTTAATGGATGAAGTCGTTTATTAAAACTCACAGAAGAAGTGAATCGGCGCAGTCTTCAGCCTCTGCCAAGACGCCAGCACATTCACCTATCCTTCCACAGTCCCAGAACTCCAATGCCAGTTCGCCTAAGAAACTATTGATGCCAATTAAGCAACTATTCAGAAGACGTACGTCAGAATTGATTGATGTGATTACACCAGATTCAAGAACTCAATCACTGAGTTCATTATTTGGATCAATGGATCCGCCAAGTGATCCAAGCACACAGCTACATCCTACTAAGAAGATGCTAAAACCAAAACAGTCGTCAGTCAATACAAAGTATTCAAGTTTCAATGATTCCTCAGACTCAATTGAGTCGAATGGCTCGAATTTTTCATTTGTAAAGGATATGAAGGGGGGAAGAAACACTTCAATTAAGTATTATAAGACGAAGAAGGATGCTAAGCCGCCGAGAGTGGCTTCTTTTTTCGATAACGATGAAGATTTGGATGTGGAGGATTATGACTTTGACAATAATGGCATGGATCTTGGTGATGATGAGGAGGAGGAGATTAATTATATTGACCCTGTGGCTGCAGGGTCTCAGGCCGATGCACCAAGGGCATCCCAAGCTGGTCTTGGTCAGCCTGGTAATGGCCAAGCTGGTCTTGGTGGCAGTCTTGACGACCTAGACAAAGAACTAGTGAGCCATATTGAAGACTACGACGACTACGACTCCCTCAACGACTACGACTCCATCGACCTACAAAACCAGGACGAATACTACATCCAGCAGTACCAATTAAACGAAGAGAACAACCGAAAATTCAACCAGGCGTATTTTGAAACGGAATCCATATTAACACTCCCCCACAATAAGACTCCATTCAACGGGTCGTATCATCATTCAATTGACGGAAGGAATTCGAGCTATGACTTGCTAAGTGATGGTGCTTATGGAATCCTACAGGAGTACCTAGATATTGACGATGGTTATGACTTTAACGTGACAATGACACCGAAATACGACAATGTGGAAAATCTAGAGCTATATGATTTAGAGTCTCCACTAGTTAATGGTTTGACTATTGGAGGTGATAATCAGCGGTTTAAGAATATCAGTCCAAACGTTCGAAGAGTTGCAAAGTATAAGGACAAGATCAAGAGTTTTCATTTATCCATTGATGAGATTGATTTATTCACAGAGGAGGAATCTGACAATTTTGGCTTGGGGATTGGAACTGAACTGAGTACTCAGTTTGACGACCATTTGGGCGATGGATTGGGCGACGAGTTGAATGAAGATAATCTAAACAGCTTCAACAGTTTCACCCAAAAATCACAAAACTCCGGTGAATCGTTTAATTTCATTGAACATCCAATCTCACAGAATGTTTCACACAAAAATAGCAGTAAAAATATCGATATTGACTCCGAAAACTTAGACAAGCAATTCAAGCAACTAGATTCTAATGAAGCACCTAAGAAAATCAACCGTCAATCTATAAACGAAATGATGAGCTTATTAGAAAACTTACAGATTGATAATGAAGAATCACAGAAGAATAAAATGACATCGATCGAAAGTATGATGAGTTTCCTTCAGAATATTCAAAAGTCTCAGGTCAGCACCAAGAAATCCAGATCAAAGTCGCCAACACCCAATGTCAAACAAGCTAAGTATGACGTCGCAGATGACAGTTCATTGCATGAATCAACTAAAGACTTTAATGATAAAGACAATGATGAATTCGATGAATTGGAAAAGGAATTAATTGACGAGATTAATCAATTACCAGGAGACTTTGATTTTGAACCGAGTGAAGAGTTAATGAATCAATTCAATACGTTGAATAAGAATATTCAACTGAATTCGTTCATGAGATCGAATTCCTTTAATAAAAAACCTAAAAAGATGTTGCCGTCCAATCTTTCAAAGTCGAACACGATTCAGACGTCCAGCAAGACTGTTACTTATTATAATAAACCCAAGACGAATTTTTCCCCAGAGCCAAAGGACTTATCGACGATTTCTGAAGATAAAAACTAGACATTCCCTGCATATATAGATTAGCATAATTAATTAATATTAAGTTCTATAAACTAGCATCTATTGTAGCAATAGGTGCCTATACACTTTTGGGCATTGCCCGGTTAAAGTTTCACTGCTCTGCTTATTAGCGTTAGCTAACTAGTTGGCAGCAGCATTCTTCTGATTAATAAACGAATTGAAATCATAATAACTCGACGATTTCGTATAATCAAAATACTTCTCTTCCTCCTTCTCAGATTCAACTATCTTAGACGGCAATCTAATCCTCCTCGAATTATACTGACTACTAGTATCTGATCTAATTGAATTACTATTTCTAGCATGCAGTGGATTACCAACCGTTCTTTTCTGGCTGATAGTCTTTAATTTTAATTGAGTTTCACTCGTCATTGATCCGTATGAAAACGTACTGGAAGTATCTGATCTAACAGATTCACTTCTGCCTAACCAATTCTTACCATATTTAGAATAAATACTCTCTAAATCTCTTTCATCATCTTCATCAACTAATACAACTTCCACTTCCTTACCATTATGCTTTTCAGTAACAGATCTATATGATTGAGTTGAATTGGTTCTTTGAACCGTATAGACATCATATTTTTCTTTAGTCAAATCAATCATAACACTTTCAGTGTCAGATAAATCAGTTGATTGAGTTAATTTAGCCGATCTGCTTGATTGATATGTTGACTCGTCACTTGAATTTGATTTTAAAAGTTTGGCCTTTCTTAATTCATTCATTGTTGGAGTTGCTGATCTTCCTAAATCAGATTTGAACTTCTCTGCTTCTTTGAAATCGACGATATAGTTGATTGGTTTTGGTGGTTCTTCAGCTACCTGGATTTTTATTGGTTCCTCTTGAGTAGGCTGTTGTACCGGCTTAGGTGCAGTGTAAGTTTGGTCTGGCACTCTGAGTTCATTTCCAGCCTTGGCTGGTTTAGTTGGCGACTGAAGATCAGCTAAATTAAATTCAATATTGCCCAATGACTTATGACGACTATGACGACTTTGATTTCTCATATGACGAACTGGATTCCTCATTGGTGTTTGAGTCTCGGTCTGGTTTGGAATTGGTGGTAATTCTTTATTGGATGCAATGTTAGCAATATTTGAAGTAGACTTGGATTTACCATTTGAATAAAGTGAAAAATTAGTGGATCCAAAATCACTATCACTATCACTTCCATTATAGATTTGTTTCAATTGTTCAGTAACTACCCTTCTACTATTTTGAGTTGGAACTCCAATTGGTTCCAAAGTTTCACTCTCACTTTCATCATCAGAAATCAAATCATTAAAACTAACTCCATTAACTTTCGTTAAATCTTTCCTGATTGATGGTGCTTCACTAAATGCTGCTTCGCTGAACGATGCTTCGCTTAAGTCTGGAATTTCAATTTGTCCATCAATGGTAGAAAAGTAGCTGTATCTTGATTTACCTGATTTATAAGTTTCACTTGAAATGATTCTTCTTCTGGTGATATCTGAATTGGTGATGTTAGTTGGATTATTAGGGAAATCAAAGTTCTTACCAACTCCTTTATTCAGTTTATCGAAGCTTATCCTTGGTAGTGGTTCGCCGTTGATGTTGAATTCAATTGTTTCTTGAGTTACATTAGAAGTTTCAGATTCTTCCTCCTCTTCTTCCTCTTCTTCTTCGATTGGCTTTTGTTTGATTTCTTGGTTAAGTTTAACTGGCTCAGCTTCAATGTCTGTTTCAGTGATATCCAAATAATAATCAGCAACTTCACTATCATCTGTAGTGTCTACTTCTTTAGTTTGTTCTTTCAACTCAGGCTGTGGAAGGGACTTAATCAAACTTTGATCGGGTGTGACTTTCGTTACTTCTACTTCTTCTTCCTCTTCTTCCTCCTCTTCGCTGAACTCACTTACCTCTTCAGTGGAATCACTGTCTGATTCACTTTCTTCTACTGAAGAATCGCCTTCTCTAATAGTAAGATCAATGCTCTTCTGTACAGAATCCCACGATCCAACAGAATTCTCAGAAAGTGTTGAATCATTGGATTCAATTGATGTCTTGGACTCATTGCTAACCATCCTCTGTTGAACCACCGGTGATTTCAACATCTTACTTGAGAAACTCATAGCATCAGTTACAGAACTAAAAGCACTAACTGATGAAACATGAGATTCATCACTAAAACTTCTCTTATGAATTTGAAGTACTTGTCCGTTATTAACTATTGGAGCATTGGATTGTTGCAAAGCAATTAGGTTTCCTTCGGTAACATGTCTAGGCATTCCAGGAGCTTTTACAACTGCACCAATTGGGGGAAGATCTTTATCTTGGCTTATCAATTTAACATCAGTCTTTGCAGGATTTGGCTTTTGATTTAGTAATGGTGCAGATATGTGTCTTGGCTGTGAATTAACAGGAGATTTGTTTTGTTTTGCATCTATTTGAGATGGCTCTAGGATAGCTGGTGCTTGTTTTGGTGCTTGAAATGGCTCTACTGCTTGTGGAGCTTTCCTTGCAAGTTGTGGAGCTGTTGGTCTTGATTGAACGGGTTGTGGAATTGGTTTCATTGCCTTTGTAGAAGCATTCACTGGAGTTTCTATTGGATAAGGTGGTGGTGCTTTTACAGCTGGTGGTGCTTCTTTTGCCTGTGGAACTGGTTGTGGTTTTGGTTGAAGAGCAATTGGTGGATGAATAGGTTGTGGAGCCATTACTGGTGCCTTTGTTGGCTGTGGAGCCATAACTGGCTGCTGAATAGGAACTGGTTTTCGGATTGGTTGAGCTGGAGGCACTGGCTGCTGAACTGGTTTAGGTTCTACAGCCTGTTTCTTTACAGGTGGTTGAGGCAATTGCTGAACTGGTGCAATTGGCTTAGCAGCCGGCTTCTCTTCCACTTCCTGCACCGTTGGAGGAGGAGCAGGCAATGTCTTCTCATCATTCTTTCTTCCCCTTACACTTGAAGCTCTTGAACTTGCAGCACTACTTGATTGTTCTTCAATAATACTCAATTCGTCCAGATTCATTTCTCTTGCCTGTAACGAGCTCTTTACGGACTTACGTTTATTCCCATGCACCGATGGAGGTCTTTGTTTTTTTGTAGGAGTTGAAGGAGACTGTGGAGGTGAATTCAATAAAGTCAGTGGTAAAATAAAGTCATGGATCTCTTCATCTGACGACAGCAGACTATCAAGCTTTTCATATCCTGCACCAGTATAAACCAATCTTGAACGTCTTGGTTTAGGCTTAGATGTAGGCGATCTTGGAGATCTTGTCGGAGAAACCGATCTTAAAGAATCGACTGATTTATTGGGAGATGGAGATCTTGAAGATGAAGACGATGATTTCTTGTTCTTTGGACTCAATTTTGGTGGTAAATTAAGCGTAAATGGGATAGGAATGACATACTGTCCGTTCTCACCTACAGTATTAATGTGCAATCTTTTAGATAATGGAGACTTTGATAGTTGCTTTAATTGGTGATACGATACCGAAGACAGTCCGGAATCATTGGAGGACGACGCTGACGACAACGACCGTATATCATCCAGATAAGCATAGGGCAATGAAGGGACTTTCATATCGAAGAAATTAGGAGGCAAGGATTTTCTATTAGCTTTGACTGGACTCAGCGACCTAGCTCTTCTCTGGGGTGGAGGCGTTGACGTGGGCTTCAGATCCCTCACGTGGATATCGTCCATGGACTTGTTGGACTTCAACATAGGCTTCAACATTTAATTGAACAAAAAAATATTAAGCCTGGGTTATTTAGGAAATCTAATGAAAAGTTATG